>ML277338.1:0-130572 GCA_005239495.1 Nicotiana undulata | reverse complement strand
TGCCGGTAGTCAATACACATCCTCATTGAGCCATCTTTCTTCTTCACGAACAATACTAGAGCACCCCAAGGTGAAACACTAGGCCTGATGAAGCCTTTATCCAACAAATCCTGCAACTGCTCCTTTAACTCCTTCAACTCTGGCGGGGCCATACGATACGGGGGAATAGAAATGGGCTGAGTGCCCTGAACTAGCTCAATACAGAAATCAATATCCCTGTCTGGTGGCATACCTGGCAGGTCAGCAGGTAATACCTCTGGAAATTCACGAACCACGGGTACAAACTCCATATAAGGAACCTCAGCGCTAGAATCACGAACATAGGCCAAACACCCCTTCTCGACCATGCGCCGAGCCTTCAAATAAGAAATAACTCTACTAGAGGAATGACTAGGAGTCCCTCTCCACTCTAACCGAGGTACTCCTGGCAAGGCTAGGATCAGTGTCTTGGCATGACAGTCCAGAATAGAATAATAGGGAGATAACCAGTCCATGCCCAATATAATATCAAAGTCAACTATATCAAGAAGCAAGAGATCAACCTGAGTCTCCAAACCACCAATAACTACTACGCAAGCACGGTAGACTTGATCTACCACTATAGAATCACCCACCGGCGTAGACACATGTACAACAATACTCAAGGAATCACGAGGTAAACTCAAATAAGGGGCGAAATATAAGGACACATAGGAGAATGTAGAACCTGGATCAAATAACACCGAAGCCTCTCGGCTGCAAACTAGAACTGTACCTGTGATAACTGCATCAGAAGCCTCAGTATCTGGACGACCAGGAAATGCATAACATCGGGGCTGAGCCCCTCCAACCTGAACATCTCTGGGTCTTCCTGCCACGGGCTGACCTCTACCTCTCACGGCCTGCCCTCCACCTCTATGAGTCTGACCTCCGCCTCTAGCACCACGACCACCACCCCTAGCTGGCTGAGGGGGTGAGGGTGCACCTGATGCGGGAACCATGGAACAGGAACCCTGATACTGAGACCCACCAAAACCTCGAAGACAAAACCTGGAAATATGTCCCATACCACTGCAAGTGAAGCAAGACCTCGGCTGCTGAAAATACTGACCCTGGAATTGACCTTGTCGACCAGAATGACCACCCTGATAGCTCTGAATCGGCGGTACACTGATGGAAGCTGCAGGTGCACTGCGGGATATCTGGAGTGCCGACTAATAAGGCCTAGGAGGATGGCCTCTGCCAAGGGAATCTCTGCCTCCAGATGAGGCACCACTGAAACGGCCGAAATAATGAGGTCTCTTGTAAGACCCCTGACCACCACCCTGGGACAATATCATCCAATACGTCTGGCCACATCGGCTGCATCCTGAAAGGAGATATCAGTACCCGTCTCCCTGGCCATCTAGAGCCTGATGGGCTGAGCCAGACCCTCAATAAACCTACGAACCCTCTCCCGATCAGTGGGGAGTATCATAAGGGCATGCCTGGCCAGCGTAATAAACCTGGTCTCGTACTGAGTGATGGACATGGAACCCTTCTGTAGACGCTCAAACTTTCTCCGGAGATCCTCTCTCTGAGTAACCGGAAGGAACTTCCCCAAGAACAATTTGGAGAACTGACCCCAAGTCAAAGGTGCAGACCCAACTGGTCTGGTCAAGCAGTAGTCTCTCCACCAAGTCTTGGCGGTGCCAGAAAGATGAAATGCAGCAAAATCAACTCTATTGGACTCCACAATGCCCATGTTCCGAAGAACCTCATAACAGTTGTCTAGATAATCCTGGGGATCCTCTGATGGTGCACCAGTAAATGTGGTAGTGAACAACTTGGTGAACCGATCCAACCTCCATAGGGCATTTGCGGACATGGATGCTCCCTCAACCGCTGGTGCCACAATATCTGACTGAACTACTCCTGTCGTCTGAGGTGCCGGAGTCTGGAACTAAGTGGCAGACTGCTCTGGCGTCTGAATAGCAGGAGTCTGGGTCCCTCCCCCAGCCTGAGATCCATATGGTGCAGTAAGAAGAAGACCGGCCTGAGCCACGCTCTCCATGAGCCCCACTAAGCGGACTAGAGCGTCCTGAAGCACTGGGGTAGCGATGAACCCCTCTGGGACCTGAGCTGGTCCTACCAGAACTGTCGGAGTAGGGACCTCACCGGCACAGTCTACCTGTGGATCCTCTACAAGAGCCGCTGCTCTAGCTCTGCCTCAGCCTCTAGCACGGCCTCGGCCTCGGCCTCGACCCCTCGTATGAGCTGTAATAGGAGGATCAGGCTGCTGGTCGGTCGACGAGGAAGCACGCGTTCTCGCCATCTGCGAGAGAGTAAGATAGAATCTCAATTAGTAATCAGATTTTCAACTGGCACAATAGAGAATGAAAGATGTGAAGTTATTCCGAACTTTGCAGCCTCGGGGGGATAAGTACAGACGTCTTCGTACTGATCCCTCAGACTCTACCAAGTTTGTCCGTGAGTTGTGAGACCTAAGCAACCTAGGGCTCTGATACCAACCTGTCACGACCCAAAATCTCACCTCTGGGCCATGACTGCGTCTAACGGTGAAGTCGCTAGACAAGCCAACGTTTTAACTGAATATAAATTAACAACGACAGAAACGAGCAATTTAGCTAGGGCATCGACGGCCCACAATATGAAATTTAGCAAATAACCAAAATAAGACATAGCATATTCGAAATACCACCCATATACATAATCCTAGAACTGGTCACATACTTCACGGATTATTCTAAGAGATGACTACATCAAAAGGTCTGAAATAAATACATAAGACTGTCTTTGAAATACAAAGTAAGACAGAGCTAAAAGTGGAAGGTAGAAGGTGACGTCAAGGCCCACGAACATCTGCGGGTCTACCTCGATGTCTCTTGTGACTGATAGGGTACTCCGATTGTCAATGATCACCGGGTCCGGCTACGTAATCTGCACATCATAAAGAAGTGCAGGTGTAGTATCAGTACAACCGACCCCATGTACTGAGTAAGTGTCGAGCCTAACCTCGGCGAAGTACTGACGAGGCTAGGACCAACACCCCATATGTACCTGTGCAATTTCAAATAATAACAGGAAAATGGCAACCGAAAATAAGCAAGTAAAACAGATACGGGGAGAACATGCTGGGGAGATAGGGGTAACAATATGCTAGCACAGCAGAGTAGGGTAATAAATGAAACGTAAATACAAGGCAGAAATTTAACTTCTCAAACATATAATGAACAGAAAAAAAGGCACGGCATGTCCCCTCATGTATAACCTCACAGTCACTCGGCACGGAATATTCCCTAGTGCATATATAATATCACTCGGCACAGAATGTCCCCTCGTGCATATATAATATCACTCGGCACGGAATGTCCCCTCGTGCATAACCTCACAATCACTCGGCACGGAATGTCCCCTCGTGCATATATAATAAAACAGAAGCAACAATAATATGAAAGTCAACATTACAAATTTTCAAGTGCATGTAATTAATCAATACAACACTAGTATCCCAGCAAGTAGCAAGTATCAATTACAACTCAACAATGCCCGACAAGGGTCTCAGCTATAGCCAATCTCGCATCAGAAATATAATATCAACAGTGTAAGCCTCAACCGAAATAAATTACTCGATAACTCTCCACATCATGAAACAACATCAATGTATCACTTTTACAACTCACCAATCACTCACGGGGCGGAAAATATTAAGAAACATAGTAATTTCATCATAACTGACTCACGGGCATACTAGACCACAACGTATAGGCACTCGTCACCACGCCTATACGTTGGACATGAGTTACACATAGCAGGTAAGACTCTGTACCTACTCCCTGAAGCTGAGGTTAAGCCAAACACTTACCTCGGCTCCGAAAATGCCAGTCAAGCCTCGATCACAGCCTTTCCTCTCGAGTTCAACTCCGAATCGGGAATATCTAGTCACAATGGATTCATTATCATCAATAAGTGATCAATAACCAATTCCCAAGCCAAATTATACATTCCCTACATTTATTTCAAGAACACTAAAATTCGACCTCAGGCCCGCACGTCCCGATTTCCGAAAATTCATGAAGGAACTAACTACCCGGAGCCTAAGGATCGAAGTTATGTAATTTATTCAAGAATTCATGGCCTAACATGGTAAAGTTCCAAAATCCCCAAGAACCCTAAAGTTTACTACCTAATTCTATGATTTTTAGATGATTTATTAGTGGATTAAACTAGGAATTAGTGTTTAAAACTAAATATCTTATGAGTTTTACTTACCTCAATTACAGTGGTGGGAGGTCCTTTGAGCAGCTCTCTAATTTTCTTGAAGAGGGAGGTGAAAATGGTGAAATGAGGCTAATTCCCGTATTAAATAACACTGCCCAGTGATTTCTTCACTGCGATCGCGAAAAAAGGACTGCAATCGCCGTGACCAACTGGTCAAACCTCACCGATTGCGGCTGAGGTCCTGCGATCGCGAAGGATAGCTGGCAAGACCTCTGCGATCGCGGCAGGGGTCTTGCGATCGCAAAGAACAACCTCACCCCGGCCCAGACGCGACGCAATGCGATCGCATGAAATGGACTGCGATCGCGAAGGTGTGGATCCCAGACTTCTGCGATCGCGAAGAGGAGGCTGCGATCGCGGTGAACGATCACAAGCCCAGCAAAGTCCTTCTCCGCGATCGCAACCCACCTTCTGCGATCGCAGAGAAGGAAACCAGATGGCAGATTTTCTGGTGTTTCCAACTTAGCTCCCGGGGGTCCGAAACACCCCCCGAGCCCCTCGCGACCTCGTCCAAAAGCAATGGCAAGTCTGTATTCATGATACGGACTCGCTCGAACTTCCGGAACATGAAAAACAACAACGGAACTCGAAAGCAAACCCCAAAACCAAGTTAATCAAACTTAAGAACTTTAAAATTCTAGAATTCACTTCAACGCGCCGAACCGGCCTAAACTGCTCGGAATGACTTCAAATTTTGCAGATAAGTTATAAATGACACCACGGAACTATTCCCGGTCTCAGAATCTCATTCGGACCTCGGGAACATAACATCACTTTCCAAGCCAAATTTCAAATTCTTTAAAAACCTCAAAACCTCATTTTGATCCGAAACCACTCAATTCAAGCCCGTTTTACATCAAATTCCACAGATAGGATAGATAACATATAATAAACATTTTTTGGGCTCCGGAACCACAATACGGACCAGGTGACAAGGTTTTCACATAATTATTCACTTTCACATTCCTTTATTATTTTCAGAAAATAATTTCTTTTAAAAATTCATTTCTCGGGCTTGGGACCTCGGAATTCGATTCCGGGCATATGCCCAGGTCCCATATTTTCCTACGGACCCTCCGGGACCGTCACATCATGGGTCCGGGTACGTTTACCAAAAATGTTGACCAAAGTCAACTTTATTCAATTATTCAATTCAAAACCCTCATTTTTTATCAAATTTCACATAGAAGCTTCCCGGCCACCTGCCTGAGTTGCGCACGCACGTAGAGGTGAGATTAATGGAGGCTTTCGGTGCCTCGGAACACAGATTTAACTAGCATTTATTAGGATGACCTTTTGGTTCATCACACTTACTCGCCTTGCAGTAATTCTTCTGTACCAAGGATAACAAAATTCCTTACTCGCGATGGTGACACTTAGTGTAACTGACACATACAATCCCTTAAGCTTAACTTTGCTCACATTGCTTGCTTTAGGATAGCGTCTTCCTAAATGACCATTCTTTGAATTTCTCATGAATCTTCTTCTGTTGTCCATTCTATTATCGCCAGAACGCAATCTGAAATTCTCATGATGATGACTATTATCAAACAACTCAGTCCCTATTTCATGTTACGTTTATCTTATTCACCAGCCCATACTGAGTTCTATTACTTTGGGGTTTAAATCTCCCTTCTGGTAGTCACGTTGGGGTCAAACACTAATTCCTTGAAATGAGGATACGACTTTATGGCCTATACTCTTTTGTTGTCTCAAGGCTTTTCACCTTTCGTCTTTTCCTTCACTTGACAGTAGACTTTGTAATACTGTCATTTTTTTGACCTAATTTCGTCATCCATGTATCACATCTTACTCATAATACTTCATTAACTCTCTTCTTGTTTCCTGCTAACATCTATGTCTATTATATTATTCTGAAAACTCAAACAAGACATTCTTTTGCTTCTAGCTCCCCTTGATCCATCCATTGGCTCTTCGAATTGCCTAATATTCTTTCTCTACTAGGGGCGGAAGCCACACTACTATAATATTTGTCCCTTCAAGGCTTCCAGTGCCTATCATTGTAGTACTCATATCTGGTTGTACTATTCTATAGTGCACCATCTAGGTGTCTCACAGGGAGATCTATTGGTACATTTGCAATGTCCTTCTGAAATGCCAACTAGAGCAAACAACCCATTCACCATTTTGGGTTACTCTAACCCCAGCCGGATCCTGATATCTCGTTCCTCTTATACTACACATGTTAGCCCCCATAGGGCATAACTGAGATGGATGTAGCTGATTGTACATACCTTTGTTACTGTTGAAAGTAACTCAAAATGCTTATATCTCTTTTCCTGAATTGTAAATAATGATCATCTTCACTAATTGGGTACCTCGTACCCCTCTTCATCTTGCTTCTTTTACTTTATTCAGTTGGTCTGTATTGTAA
This sequence comes from Nicotiana undulata, assembly GCA_005239495.1. Lineage (NCBI taxonomy): Eukaryota > Viridiplantae > Streptophyta > Magnoliopsida > Solanales > Solanaceae > Nicotiana > Nicotiana undulata. The sequence continues at coordinate 123,917 of ML277338.1, read as the reverse complement.
ACGAATTTTGGGGATGGCTAGTAAAATGGGGAGGGGTAGCTACATAGTTCTGCTAATGCCATTGGGTAGAAATCATGTTCTCACTACTGGAAATTGGAGCTATGGCAACCCTTCCATAACCGTTGCAATAGATAGGCTAACCGTCCCTTTAAGACTATTGGAAAGGATGTTGACTCGTTCCAGGATTCAGCGTTACAATAGGTCTATTGGAACGATTGTTTGCAACGGTTCAAAAACCGTCTTCATAGATAGGCTATTGTAACGGTTTGGACTGCTAGCATTGTTCTATCTACAAGAACGGTTTCTTTTCTGTTGGGACGGTTATAAACTGTCCTGGTAAAATAATACAGCTAATATTTTTTAAGTCCGTTGCAACGGTTTTCATGATATATGGCAACAGTGTTTGTGATTTATTGGAATAACTATCAGTGCTCTATTGCAACGGATATTATAACATATTAGAACAGTTATTAGGGGATGCTCTTATTATTTTCTAGGCCTATTGGAACAGTTATATTCCCTATTTCAACAAATTATAATTTTTGATATTTATGGAAGCAAAATGAGAAATATTTTCCTATTGTATGAACTTGTTTACACCATATACAACTAGCATTATCCATGTACAAAAATAAAATATGGATATATTGTTTGGTCAAACAATTCTAAAGTGAAAATAGATGAGTTTGCATACAAAAAGTTCTAAACTAAAATATCCTTAAACATAATAATAAAGTCTAACAACACTCAAGTAAGGTCTTCGTCACTTCTTTCATCCGCAATCACTGCACCTAGAAATGCCCATGAGAAAAAATTAAATAATTTTTTTAGGATAGTTGAATCGCAAAGTAATTGAATGACCAATTTGATAATAACTCAAAAAATTTCTAACTCTCTAAATTCTTAAATTTTTCGGCAGAGTTTCCTTCGTAAATATGACTATCCCAATAGTTTCAACCTGCTTAAAACATCATTTGTAAATACAACTATGCAGAACCTAAGATCCATCCATACATCAACTATCAATATGTGCCATCCACAATATTATTGGCACATCGTATTAACATAAATTTATAAACATATAATCGCTGCTTAGATCATCTGCATTTTTTCTGATAATCTACTTGGAAAAAATGAGTTACTATAGCAACAAGCAAGTAAAGTAATTGAATAGCATCTTATTAGCACAAATACAACCAACATAGTAAAAAAATTGAAGAGCATAGAGTGCTTATACTGTATAATTTATAACCAGATGCCTACTCAGCTGCTGGGATGAGTTCATTCTGAAACTTGTCTTAGGCAATTTTCATATCATATCGGAATATGAGCGAAAAGTTAGGAGACATTTCTTTTAAAACCGCCTTATATACAAAAGATGAATACATAAAGGAGGGGGACATTAAACCTAAACTTCTAAGTACATGAACGAGAGTTAGACATGCCCAGCTCTTTACAGTAAGAATGCAAAAATTGATGCAGATAGGCACATTAGATAATGTACGGTATAATACATAGAACTTCTCTCCATAATACATGTTAATGCTAATTCTACGACAAAAGTTAGATCCAAAATTAACCTATACATTAGCATCATATACAAAAGTAGTCTTGGAGTTCCTTACTATGAAGCTTGTCACCTGGTACTTATTCATGACCATTAGGCTCTAGTTTGACTTAGAAGCTCTTGAACAGAGCTCTAATTTGACTTAGAAGATCTTGAACAGAGAAAAACCATTTAGTATTGGTCATTTCTGATCTTTTTTAACTAAAGCATCAGTAACTCTATTAGTCTCCCTATAGCAATGTGTGATGTGGAAAACCTCAAATCAACAAGTATAATTCTAAACAGAATAAGCTAAAAAAATAAGCAATATTAATACCTCGAATGAGTTGGCCTTCTCTGTATCTATCAGTAGATGGACGACAGATTGGTTGCAAAGTTGCTCGTTGTGCAGAAAAAGCTTCTCCAGGAGAATTATCACCAAATGCCTCTAGAATAATGTTAGCATCAATATCAATTCCTAAACTTGTCGTGCAAAGACATCTGCAACAACTTCTTGACGGATAGTTGTCTTTTGTTCCTCAATTTTTCCCTCCATTCTTTGTATCTTCTCCTCTATATTTTGTAGATAATTTGTAGTATTTGAAGAAGATTCAAAACATCCTACTGCCCCTCTCAAATAAGTTCTTGTAACCCCTCATCTATACAATCTCAGACGTCCCGGATGTTCAGGCCCCATGACAGATGCAAATGCATCTACGGACTCATTGCCATTTTCGTTTTGTTGTGCTTTAATTTTCTCCATTTCAGCCTTCAAATAAAATTCAAACAAATAGAACAAGTAAATAAAAAGTAAACTAATAAAAACAAATAATTGATCTCGATGTAACATCAGTTAAATATAATTCGCACAATTTTACGGATTGTATCTTCATCCGAGCACTTGTATGATCGCTCAACTTTCCTTTTTCTTGTAGCTACAAAGACTTCCTTAGACGATAAAAGATCTGAGGTTTCCTTATCGTTTTCCTAGTTACATAGTTACATGAAAGTGAGTTAGCATTCGTGGTGATCTACCATGTACTAAACAAGAGCGGAAATTGAGAAATAGTTTTCCATTATTTGCTAGTTACACACCAACTTAGAGCGTACTAAAGCAAAACTTCTTTTTTCAGCAGTGTGAGGATCCTTATTTTTTTCGGTTCTCACTATTAATTTGGGACATTCTCTGCAAGAAGAAAGAAACATCAAACAACTTACAAAATCACTAAGCAAATTCAAAAGTTAGGCTTGTAGCCAGCATAATCTATCAGTTAGCTCAAGGCCTATAGCGAAAAGGTGGACAAACTTGAAGCAAGAGAATGGGTACACAAAGTGTAACTTTATTTTTTATTATGATAACCCTCTCATTCATGACATTTCTGTATTCTTTCCATGTCCATTAAGATCAAGACTAGGCAGTGAATAAACATGATAATGTCAAGCTTCTTTCCATGTCCATTAAGATCAAGACTAGGCAGTGAATAAACATGATAATGTCAAGCTAAACAGTGCCATATAGAACTTATGATGCATAAAGTGATAACACATAATTTCTGCTTGCTTGGAAGTAAGTGTTCTAGCATCTGCATATGTCCCTTGTAATATAATATCCATTGAGGCAATGTTTACATGATCACGGATCCCGACTCTTCCTCAAAAATTTACATAGTCACGTAACTGAACTCCCAAATACTATATGACCATATATGAATGCAAAAACAATTCAACTAGGTACAAAGTCAACATTGATGATCCCAGGAGAAAGACAAGTCGTCGACTGTCTCACATGGTCTATGTAACCTATATATTCTGAACATGCATTAGTATCCCAAAATAGACGTGGCATAAATTTTCAAATCATCGAATGGCTCACATCGACTGTTATTGAAGTTTGTTTTTTGTAAAATAGACGTGACATATCAGAATAACCAAAACTAAAGGTCCACATAGAACATTAGGAATCTTACACCTCAAAGAGCATCCAAAATAGTACAGAATATTAGACATGGGTTTGTGAGTGCCTAAGGTAGTTTGGAGTATAGTGAGTGCCTTTATGGTGCATCGACATTTTCAAGTAACATATTCTGTCTTCAACTGAGTTTGTTAGCATATCTGCATATTTGCTTTTACGATATGTCGACGACCATATGACAACACAACAATTACAGACCAGTGTTTCGGCTCTTTTTTGGGCAGAGTTTTCTGGAAAAAACTTGCCAGCAATTCGGCGCTTTTTGGACGTTTGGGAAGAAAAAGAAGAAGAAGAACAAGAAGAAGAAGAAGTAAAAGTACACATACAATGACAACACAACAATTACAGACCAGTGTGTCGACGCTTTTTGGGCAGAATATTTCTGGAAATAAATCGTCAGCATTTCAACGCTTTTTGGACGTTTAGAAAGAAAAAGAAAAAAAAAGAAGAATAAGAATTAAAAGAAGTACACATACCTGGAGTTTCTCTGAGTTCCAATACCTAAGGAGTTCCTTAAACTGAGAAGGTGGAACATCTTCAGGAATATTTTGCAATCGAGTTTCATCATTGTGATATGCATCAAAGTGATCTTTTTTCCATAGACTCTTGTGCTTTCTCCAGGCAGCTTGCACTGAGTCCAAAGTATATCTTTTTCCAGCTTCTGGAATATCATATTTATCCTACAATTAATGTCATATCTGTTAGTGCAGAAGATATGAGATTTTCAACCAAAAATTGAAAATTAAGAAGTTCAGACCTTGGTATATTCCCATATATCCTCTTTTGTGTCCATCTTCCTCCGATCCAAAATATCAGAGGACATAGATTCGCATTCCTTGCCAATGTGCCGAGGAAGCTTCCAAACTCTATCACAACATTATCACTAGGACCAACGGGTTGATTTAAGTTGTTACGTAAAATCACTTTACGCTCTTGGCGTCCATGTACATTTTTCATCTTTGTTCTACCTCTTTTTCTTGGCTGAATAGAAGGGCCTACAATTATATGAACTAAAAAAAATACCAAATCAGTATTGTTGATACGTTATTTATGACTGCAATAGGATGTAAATATGTTTAGATAAAATATATAAGTTATTACCTTGTTCTTCAGATTGTTCATCTACAGTAGGAGTTGTAGAATCCAACTGAACTTGTTCCTCCACTTGTTCATCTATTACTTGTGTAGAAACCTCGAACGTTCCAAGAGTTGTTCCCAAAACCACCAAACCACCGTATATCCTTACCATGCACATACCCGGGGGTGATCCTATGTCACCCTATCCCATATAGGTCTGACAACACAACATAACTGAAATTTCTCAACTCAACCTAGCTCATAAGCCTTAGAATACAATTTTTTCAACATGCGGAATTTCTTATAAGATCTGAATTTCAGAACCTACACACTGTATAAGTCTAAAAAAGTTATACCAAACCAAAACCATAATCCAAGCTACAATAACAGGATATACCATATAACTCAAATACCCATAGCAAAATCTACGTTTACAGTAACTAATCAAAATAACCCAATCCCAGTAATAAATCTCATACCAAATAAAACCTTATTCTAAAACCTTTGTACACTACTGATAATGAAAGAACATGCAGAAAATCATAACCATCCATCGAATCAACAAGTCGTGGAGCTCCCACTCCTTCAACAAGAACTATAGCCAATTCCTAAGTTGACTTCTGATATTATCCTTCCAAATATACCGCAATTAAATCTGATAGCACCCATCCTAGATCCGACGACTTCATCTTATCGAATATTAACTACTCTACTGATATGCAACACCAATACCACCCAGAGCCACGAACCGTGCAATACATGCACCAATAAGAAACAATCTAAATTTACTCAATAGCGAAAATGACTGAATCAAGAGGACCGTCCTGCAAGCTCAACGGGTACCACCACTATGAAATGCTAAGAAACCATCACACACCGTAGGACCATCACCCGACTTTAACACAAAGTTTCATACCTCAACATAACTCTGCTGCAATGAGCGACTCCATCCACACACTGGTCCATATCATATACCTCGAGCCACCCTTCTCAAAATCAATAACCATGCAAAATTCAACATCAAGTACCCAAAGTGCATTACCATAACCATGGAAAATGAGATGACACAATGCCACACAAAACGTGAAAGAATATAACCAATACTCCCTCAATCATGCAATACCCAATTGCTCATCTCGCTCAAATTCCTTTATATGACCACAATAGAACTGCACCATGTGTGCCTAATGTCGCGCCCCCATTTTTCCTCGCGGAGTCCGGGTTTTGACATTATTGGTACAACTCATTTATTTTTGGGAAAGGGGTACAATAAGTTGAAGAGTTGCCACCTAACGGATTAAGGTGCGTTAGGGCACCTATTACAAGTAACTCATGAAACCAGTTTGCACTACCAGAGATTGAGTAAGGGCTTGAAATTACTTCGAGGGCAAGGTGGTACACCCATCGAGGTCCACAATGGTGGGTCTCGGCCAAACTTACTTTTTGAATTAGTCAATTAATAGATAAGCAATCTGAGCACACGTATATAAAAGGAATAAAGGATTTTTAATAGATAAGTAGTCTAAGCACACATATGTAAATAAAAGTAAAGGAATTCCTAAGTTGGTTAGCCTATGGGATCACATATGTACAATGCCCGGTAATCCTCCTCAACTAGAAAGGCTACACGTGGCATTAGCGCACAGGTCATCATATTCTGTTACTATCCATTACCATCCCCTTAGCGATTATATAAGCGATTTTAATTACGAGTTCTAAGCGTGCTTTTACCCGTCCCTTCCTTGTGGTCCTGGAGGTGTTTAGGACCTCTAAATTTAGGAAGTTCTAGACCCTCCTAAGGTGTTTAAAAAGGAAAAGAATCTAAACGACAACAAACAACATATAGGACTGTCAAATAGGGAAACAGTTAAGGGGGCTTATGTTTACCTCCACACAGAAATAAATAAGTAGCACGTCTCAAACAGCAGGTTTTAGAGAATTTCAGAAAAGGTCCTAGAATTGGATATCTAGGTGAGCATCACAAACATAGAATATGCAGCATTGGTTAAAAACAGAGTGGCGTAAACATAATCAGTTTGCCAACTGATTTTAGAACCTGGGCAGTTCCACAAACAAATTACAATTTCACAGTTTTTATAAGACCATTAATTACCTAAGGCTTGCCTAGGCGTGGATCTGTAATATTCTATAAACATGCAGTCAGGATTCTGGGAATTAATTAAGACAGCTTGAGTTTTATTAAATCCAATAGGCATGTTGATCTAGGTGATGAGAGTTACAACCGTTGATTTGAGGCATATTTATACTAGAACATGATGTCTATGTGTTGGGAGTTGTTTTTAAGAACCTCTTTATAGATAGTTATTTATTTAAGCGGCATAGATACAATTAAAAGCAAATGCAATAGAGTCCTAAGCATGATTTCTAATGCACAAAGAGAGATGGTCATTTTATTAGGCAGGATTATAGCAGTGACTTTAACAACATATTTCCAGGTGGTTAAGACTTGTGCAGAAACAGAGTTTTCATGATAATAGAATGATAAGCCTATAATATGTTTTCTACTATGCAAAATTAGTAAACGTGATTATCCTACAGAAGGATATCTAATGCACAGATTTATGGCATGGATTTTAATACAAATAGGCATAGCAAGCCTAAAGGCATGATATTTATTGAATATTCAAACCTAGAGCATGATTTCTATTGCAAATCAACATAATATAAACCTAAAGCTTGATTTCTACCCGGTTTCCCCACAAAAATCATATAGGAACCCTCCCCTTTTTACTAATTACTCCAATATCAGTTTACAAAGGATATTATTACAGACCAGGAGTGAATGAATTACATAAATAAATGTAAACTATACTATAGGGAGCCCGAATTAGGCCCAAAGTAAACTTGGGGATGCCAGGCTTAAAAAAACAGTCTCAGATGCCAAGAATCTCATAGCCAATAGTGTGTCCTGATGCGTCAAAGTTCCCTAAGGACCTCAGGGATCCCGAACAGTGCTCACACCAAGACCTTTCCTCAAATGGAGGATTGGTTATGTGCAGTATGGAAGGGCCAGCCCCAGTGTGCCAGACTTCATAGGAATCTCATAGATTCCCAAGCAGTACACACACTGGAGGGGCAGAACCTATAGTATAAGAGTAAAGTGAGAGTGCTTGACATAGTTTTGAAGAACTTAGTAAAACAATGTAGAGATAAACCCTTAGGAGTGAAGAAGTTTTCAGAAGTGGAAAACAATTTTAAGAAAATACTAAGAGGGAAAAAACAGTTTTGAGAAGAATACTTAGAGTGAAAAAACCCAGTGGAAATCAGTTCCAAAAGCAATCACTCAATCATAGAATGTCCAGATTCACAAACACTTAACAAACAATTTTGCAAACAGGGGTCAGGGGAGTTGGGAACATAAAAATCTCATATAATGAGCACATGAATATGGTCCAAGGGGAAGCATATAGGACAACAAATGCACAGACCAATTTGGAATCTACTGATTCAGAGACCTAACAGGTTAGTCATGATAATAGGCTGTTAAGACATAGAGCAAGGATGTAGTAAGATCATGTTGAAGACTGAGGTGTATTAGACAGGATTATCCATACTGTTAAGGTCAATCAAGTACATCAAAAGAGTAAGTTATTAACATGATCACACCAATTGAAGTGAGAAAATAGAAACTAATAAACATGATGTTCATGTATCAAACAACCAAATGAGACCTAGGCATACTGATTACAAACTTGAACAAGAAAGGACATAATTTAGACATGCTGAATAGAGCAGTAAACATGAGGATAAATTGAATACATAGCCAATTGAACTAGTACAGGAATATGCATGAATTTATAGACATGGAGCACATAGAGTTTGAGTTTCAGAATTGAATTAGGGACATACCAGTTAAAGAGCAAAGTGCAAAATGTAAAGCAAGTATAATGCCACTGTCTAGCCTTGGCTTTCAGCTGGCTAGACCAATAGTTTGCACAAGTAGCAGAGAAAGAAGAGAGAGTTTTTTTTTTTGTGTGTGTGTGTGTGTGTTCTGAACTTAGTTCGTGTGTTGAGAGGTAAAATAAGAGTGTTTATTAAGCAATTTAGGAGTGGATTAGACAAGGTAGAGGAATCAACATTCAGTCAATTAAGGAAGTCACAGAATCCAATCACATAAAGAAATTCAGAATGGACTCCTTTAATTAAGGGTAATTGGTCAAACGGTAATAATAAGGGTCTAATTAAGGAAAGAATCTCAATCATACCATGTAAAGCAATCAGTAAGGATCCACAATTATACAGGCAGTCAAATAAGGCAGGGGTGACCAATTAAGGTCGTAAACAAGGAAACAAACAAGAATTATGCACACGAATCTCTACCAGAGCAAATCAATCAGCCAAACTTTCAAAAATAATACTGATTTCTGGAAAGAAATATCAACTTCCATAAATAGAAAAAAATGGACTAAGTAAAACTTCACAAAAATATAGAAATTAGTCGGAAACACGGATTCTAGCCCTAATAGAGATTAATTAGGGCAAAAACCACAGAATCATGGATTCGACAAAGAAAAAATGTTTAAGTCCAAGAAATAGAGCAAGGTAACATAGAAAGTACCTAGAATCGAAGCAAATGTTAGAAAAAATCAGAGTATCGCACAAAATCAACTATGTTTAAGTATTTCTTTACACAAATCAGTCACAAAGACGAAAATAACTAATCAAACACTTTAGGAGCCAAAACGAACCTTTGAAAAACAACTGGGATAAACCCTAGATTTAGGGAGAAGTTGCAATAATTAATTTAACCAGAAGTTTTCTAAGAAAACATGTAAATAGTTGCTCGATTCATCTCAGATTTACACAGATCTAAGAAGGATCGAAGGTAATAGACTAGGGTTTTGCAGAAAAAATAACAGAGATGAGAAAGAAGGTCAAGAGACCATAGATTCATAACAAAAACAAAAGAAAATCCTTACTCACACTCAAGAAAATGGCCTGAGATACGCTAATAAGCAAGGGTTTCAACCAGAACTGGTAGGATTCCTTGAGTCCGTCTCAAGGTTCTAAGAAGTCAAAGAGCCATGGTGCGTAGAAGGTCACGACTGGACGGAGGAGCCATAGGAGCGTCATAAGGTGAAGGTTTAGGCCGGTGACGGCGTTTTAGAACTAGGGTTCAGTCGAGAGAGTTGAGAGAAGAGGGAAGGGGTGACGGCGGGTGAGAGGAGTGAAATGAGAGGGTTTGGGGGGGTCGTTTAGGTTTAATTAAGGTACGAAAAAGGTGGACCGTTGATCTGGATGATCAACTGTCAGGATTGAGATGGGGTATTGGGTTGGGGCGTACAGACTTGGGCCTAAGGGGATTTGGGTTGATTTTTAAAAAGGTTTGGGCTGATTAGATAGGGGTTAGGTTTGGGAATAAGAGAGTTATTTATTAAATACCCCAAATAATTTATAAAAAATATTTTATAAAATAATTAACAGATTATAAAAATAATTTTATGCATAAAAATTGTTTAAAAAATAATTACTCAACCTTTTAAAAATACGACGGGCCATTTATGGTAAAATAACAAAATAATGTATGCATGGGCTATAATTGTAAAATTATTGCAATTGTAACCTAAAAGTGTAAATCCAACCATTCGTGAAATAATTTGAACTTAATATGAGTATAAATAATAAAATTAAATCATGAAACGTTATAAAGGCAATTGTGATGCAATTTTGTAATTATTTATATAAATAAAATATTTGGATAAATTAATATAAAAATATAAAAATTATGGAAAAATATCAATTGATGCTAATACATAGTTTTGAAGGCATATATTTGCATTTAAAAATAAAATAGGGAAACATTGGGTATCAACACCTAAAACTAACGAATCACAACTCATTGTAGCATACAAGAGTAACTCACAGAAACTTGTAGCACACGAATAAGCTCAGCAACAACCGAATGGCACATCCCTCAACAATAACATTATGGAGCCAATCAATCCAACTCGACGTAGAATACACATTCTAATTAGTCCTACCAATGGACCCCCAAATAAACTTCGGGCCCCACAAATCGATAAATAAACCTCTAAAAGCCCACAATGAATGAATCATAACACATACTATCATCTGGCTAGCTTCGGCCATGACTTCACAGTCCACAACCATGAAACAACCCACTCCTGAGAACTCAAAGTCTCCAAATCCATAGAACACATGAATCACCATATCTTATCCCAACTCAACTGCCAGAATGTCTAACACATCTTGTTGGCCCAAGAAAGGAAATAGTTTTGAGGATTGACAAAGGAACTCTGAGATGAACCAGGTCCATCACAGGTGACATAGACCAGCAGAGTTAAAGGCACATGAGATGCACATGCAGGAGATAAATGTATTCTGATAAACTTGAGATATCTTCTGATCGAAAAGACTGCAAAAACGAAATTGGAGAAGGACTCCTTATTCAAGAAGAACAGAATCAAAGATAAGGAAGGATTTAGGAGTTGAGTTTGACTAGAACTCTTGAACCATGGAAGAGTTGGATTAGGATTCTAGTAAATTCTTTATCTACTAACTCTTATAAATAGTAGATTGTTCTTATGATATGTAGATCGCACAAAAGCAGAAATTTATCAAGAATTGAGAGCAAAATTCGTGAAGAAATTTTGCAAGCAGTTCGAGCCAAATTGGAGAGTGCGAATATGAAGCTACATATCAGCTAGAAGAACCAGTTTCATCGTTGATGTATTGAGTCTAGTTGATTGTAGTAGGTGTTTCAATCTTGTATCGTATCAGCTTTCTTAGAAGCAAGTTGTAATAGGTACACATTGTTCAAGTTAGAGTTAGCTTGAAATCTGTAGAAATTAGCTAGAGGCTAGTTGATACAAAGAGGATTAGAGTTAGTCCTAGGATTACAAAAGAGTTTATTTTGTAAGTCTTTTTGGCTCAGAGATTTAGTGAAGTGTTTGAGCAAACCCTACTGAGGAGTAGGTCGTGGTTTTTTCATCTTTTGAGCCAGGTGTTTTCCACGTAAAACTCTCTGTGTCTTTACTTTACTGTTTTATTATTCCGCAACAGTAGAAAGTAGTACACCAAGAAGAACCAGGTTCTTCTTATTAAACAGCACTCGAAAATTGGGTACTGCACAATTAACTTATATAATTGTGTAGTATTGAAGTCTAAAACATCAATTGGTATCAGAGCGGGTTATCCTTGAAGAGGCTAACACCTTAGGAAAAGATCAAGATTAGTATAGTACCTGAAAAGTGTAAAGAGAAATCCACCACTTGTCCACCACTATTCAATGATCACTTGCAGATGAATGATGGATGCCTCAAATGTGGTAAAAAGAACCACATGATCAAGAATTGTCCTATGTGGGAAGTCGAGTGGAAAAAGGAGAAATCTGAAAGAAGGAACAGGTTCATGACAAGAAGAACTGCAACAAAAGGTCATCCAAAGCAATGGCTACTGAACGAGCTCTTATAGCAATTCGGGAATCTGAAGATGCAACTGATGAAGAATTCGAGATAAGTTTTCTGAAACTTGAGGATAAAATTAAACTCCTTTCTAAAGATAGACTATTTGAATTGTTGCTAATTTTAATTGATGAATCTAAGAATATAAGTTCTGAAAAAGAACAGTTGTCAAAAGAGTGTAACTTTTTAATAGAAGATTGCAAAAACCTGGAAATAAATATTTGTAAAACTGAAAAAGAAAATACTACATTGAAGAACCAGGTTCATGCACTTGATACAACTGTCTTAGAACTTAGATCTGAAAATCTGAAATTGAAGTTAGGAAGAGGTAAAGAAATAGCTAGTGACACACAACTCTCACTAGAAAAGGATCTAGGAAAAATGAAAGACGAGTTGAACAAAAGAGATGAGCAGATAAGAGTCCTTAAGGAGGATCTAAGCAAGGTCAAGCATGAACTAGATAGAACTAGCAAATGGAACAGGTCCTCTGATGCTTTGACATGGCTACAGGAACATCATAGTAGCAATAGAAGAGGACTTGGCTTTGGGAATCCGCTACCTAAGTGGGATCCTAAAAGCACGTACCTCACTCTTCCTAAGAACAAGATTTGTACTCACTGTGGTAAGACTGGTCACTTTAAAAGTGAATGTAATGCAAAAGAAAAGGCCAGTCAAAAGAACAAAAGTTTTGTTCGAGGGAAGAATTGGCTACCAAGTTGGGCTAAAAAGAATTTAATTCATCCTTTTGCTTATAGAAAGGGACCCAAACTAGTTTGGGTTCCTAAGACTAACCCCTGATCTCTTTTTGCAGGTTCAAGTGAGGGGAGAAACCAAATATTGTACATGGATAGTGGTTTCTCAAAGCACATGACAAGAAGCAAGGACCAGTTCCTTTCACTTGAGAACCTCAAAGAAGGTAATGTCTACTTTTGAAATGGGAAGAAAGGTGAGATCATTGGGGTTGATAAGAAACAAGATGATGAAGAAATGGGTTGGTCAGAAACTCAGTCCAAACTAAAGCAACACTGGAGGACGGAACAGGTGATGGAACAGGTTCATCCACGCAAGGCAACGTTACAGGGGGAACTGACTAGAGAGGAACCGATCCTCAAACTTTGAGGGAACCTGTCCATGAACCTATTCCTCATTAACAAAACCAGGAAGTAACATAAAAAAAAATTGACACTCCTATGCAACATCCACGAAATTGGATATGGATGAACCCGGTTCATATGTTGATCAGAAGATGTATAGGGGAATGATTAGCTCTTTGTTATATCTCACTGCTAGCAGACCTGACATTGTTTTCAGTGTAGGCCTTTGTGCTGGATTCCAGGAAAATCCAAAAGAGTCTCACTTGACTACTGTCAAGAGGATCTTGAGATACCTAAAATGCACCACTGACCTTTGTCTATGGTATCCATAAGGTAGTAATTTCAACTTAGTGGGATATGATGATGATGATTATGCAGCTTTTCTTGTGGATAGAAAGAGCACCTCAGGTATGACACACTTTATTAGCTCATGTCTTGTGTCTTGGGCCACCAAATGGGTAAAATTCTGAGGGCTTATCTATTGCTGAAACCGAGTGTATTGTTGCTGCCTCATGTTGTTCTAAATGTTGGGGATGAAACAACAATTAATGGATTGTGGGATTGATCACTATTGAGTTTTATGCTACTGATAAACAGATTGCTGATATCTTTACAAAAGCACTGAGTAGAGATCATTTTGAAAGGAACAAGTTACTATTAGGGATGATTAAGATCACTTGATTGAACCAGTTCAGAATGTACATGAAAAAAGAAGAAGGAAAACTGAAAAAATTGGCTAGAAAATTAGGAGTTTGTGTAAATAATCATATTAACAATTTCTCAGTCTCATACTATAAAAGGTATACTCTTATGCCATGTTTTGATATGACTCACTGATCACAAATGAAATTTTTTCTATCTTTGCAAATTGAGGCTTGATCAACAGGATTCTGAAATGATGAACCTGGTTCATCGTGCTGGTTTATCTGAAAGGCGAGGTATGTGTTCTACACTCTGCACACTTAGAAATAATAATAATTAAATCATGAGCATAACTCTGTCCAAACCCAAAATCTTTTCAAAGCCTATACATTTGACTTTGAACCAGTTCTGTTTCAACAAGAATCCTCACCAAATTAAAATACCTAGATTATAGGGAAGCCTTAACCGTCTATTCAAAACTAAAAGTTAATTCAAGACATCCCCTCCCTTTCAGAACCATTCTCAAATTTTCCTATGACTCTTTCAAGTCGGTGACGGAGGGGGAAGAAACTTGGTCTTCTGATTCTGAACAGGTAACTTCTGTACCAAAACCTTCTTCTGAGGTCATTTCTGAGGTCACTGAAAACTTAGAAAATAGGTTTATACTGGTTAGGTATGTGGTATATTTGGAAATGCCTGAGACAAGAAGGAGAGGAGGTAAAAATAAAATTGAAAAAGAATAAGAGAGAGAGGGAGTAAGGAGTGAAGAGAGGGGAATAGGGCAAGAATTTGTAAAAGTGACTATTTGTGGAGCTGAACCAGAAAAGGAGGAAGAAAGTAGCAAGAACGTAGGGGGAAGTGAAGTAGGAGAATCCACTGAAGGGTTGGTAAATTTAGGAAAGCACACAGATGAACCTGGTTCATCTACTGAGGAAACCCTGGCGGATTTGCTGAAAATGTTAGGCGATAATAACAATCTAAAGAAGAAAAGAACTCCTAAAGCTCAAACGTCTGGAACAGCAAGAGAAAGTAAGAAAAGAAAAACTGCTCCTTCTGAGACTTCTAATAATTCTCTTCCAAGAGGAACAACTACAAGGAGCAAGGTAAAGCAAAGTGAGGACGAGTTGAAGAGAGATTTAGAGGATAGTAAGAAGTAAAGAGTGAAAAAAGGGAAAGAAAGGGTTCTTGAGCCTATTCAAGTTGTTGAAGTGGATGAGATGGATCTGGTCCATCAAAGTGAAAAAGTGGCAGAGGTAGAGGTTCAAACCCCTAAGCTCAAGAAAGCCAAGACTTGCTCAAAGAAGTCTTCATATGTTTCTAAGTCTGCTGAACCATGTATCTTGGCTAAATGAACGAGGTCTGCAATTTTTCCAAGCCTTAATTTCCTAGCCCTACCTAGAACTTTCAGTGACCCAGATTCAGAATTTTTTGTTGCTCATGTTTTAGCTGTTTTTGTTTTATTTTGTGGATTGTGGCAAAATTGTATTCGCTCTATCAATGAAATCTGATGCTTTTTGCTCTGACTCAGTATCTCTAATTTTTGATAGTTTGAATTCTTAGTTAATTATTGATGATTAATCCATGATTGCATATGCAGTTGCCCAAATGGTCATGAGTAAGTGTTAAAAATCTGGATTCACACAATTTGTTTTGCAACTTTTCGATGATGCCAAAAAGGGGAAGATAGGTTGTGCTCTGAACATGTGATATTTATAACCTAATGAACTTGGTTATTTATGATAAATGCTTAATACTCTTATATATGTCAATGTTGGACTAAGTTGAAATAGGCTTGAAGCACAAAGTTTGTCATCATCAAAAATGGGGAATTCGTTGGCCCAAGAAAGGAAATAGTTTTGAGAATTGACAAAGGAACTCCGAGATGAACCAGGTCCATCACGGGTGTCATAGACCAACAGAGTTAAAGGCACATGAGATGCACATGCAGGAGATAAATGTATTCTAATAAACTTGAGATATCTTCTGATTGAAAAGACTGCAAAAACAAATTGGAGAAGGACTCCTTATTCAAGAAGAACAGAATCAAAGATCAGGAAGAATTTAGGAGTTGAGTTTGACTAGAACTCTTGAACCATGGAAGAGTTGGATTATGATTCTAGTAAATTCCTTATCTACTAACTCGTATAAATAGCAGATTGTTCTTATGATATGTAGATCGCACAAAAGCAGAAATTTATCAAGAATTGAGAGCAAAATCCGTGAAGAATTTTGCAAGCAGTTCAGGCCAAATTGGAGAGTGCGAATCTGAAGCTACATATCAGCTAGAAGAACCAGTTTCATCGTTGATGTATTGAGTCTAGTTGGTTGTAGTAGGTGTTTCAATATTGTATCTTATCAGCTTTCTTAGAAGCAAATTGTAATAGGTACACATTGTTCAAGTTAGAGTTAGCTTGAAATTTGTAGAAATTAGCTAGAGGCTAGAAATTAGAGTTAGTCCTAGGATTACAAAAGAGTTTATTTTGTAAGTCCGTTTGGCTCAGAGTTTTTAGTGAAGTGTTTGAGCAAATCCAACTGAGGAGTAGGTCGTGGTTTTTTCACCTTTTGAGCCAGGTGTTTTCCACGTAAAAATCTCTGTGTCTTTACTTTACTGCTTTATTATTCCGCAATAGTAGAAAGTAGTATACCAAGAAGAACCAGGATCTTCTTATTAGACAGCACTCGAAAAATGGGTACTGCACAATTAACTTATATTATTGTGTAGTATTGAAGTCTAAAACATCAATCTCATACACGATCATCCCACGAGGAGTACTTCAAAAATTCTTCCCTGCCACATAGAAAATTTTGAATATCAGCAGTCGATCAACCAGGAGAGTGCCACAGTACTAGTAAAGTATCCATAAATCAAACACATTGTCCTTCTGAAATGTATACTCTCATCAAGCCATACCAAATAGTAATATCATTTATCTAGTCATTTGAAACCATCCATGCTGCCTACGAATTTCATGACCTTCCCTTCAAAATTGAACTCTGATCTCACTCACGTAAATCTCAATCCCACACAACACACTGCATATGCCATGCCATCAAATGAAAAAACAATAGGAGAACTTCATAGTCCACTCCGAGTCAAAAGCAACTACATACTCAATTAGCCAAGAACCTTCCATTTGATTTCATCGAGGAGAAATTCACTATACACCACATGCTCCTCATGCCAGTAGGAAATATACCCCTCGAACCGTGGTAAAAACCATTGAGAACTCTTCGAGACCAATTTGCACATAACCAAGATATCATAACTGAATCTCTAACTCAACCAGGTTACGCAGGTCTCCAAAACCCAAGAGAATTTCCATGAAACATCTGTAGAGACTAGCCACATCATAAGTACCCAAAGAATACCCATTACTGTGTTGATCCAACCTACTACCAAGTTATCCTATTTCTCTAAGTCCTTTCCAAATTGATACTTCTCCTTGATAGAACACCATGATCCCTAACCAAAATTCACCACACAAGAGACCCTACTATAAAACAACAACGCCCTAAGGCCCATAAGCCGCTCTGACTTCCCTCTTAAGCACCCCGAAGCACCACAACTGAGACACCCACTCTAAAGGGACCTTATGTGAACCTAAAACTGTTTCCTTAACCTTCTTGATACTGAAATGCATAATCCATAGTGATATAAAATGCCACAAGTCTCGACACCGTTCAATGTAACTCTCAATTTCTAGCCATATACAAATCTTGAAAATTCAAAATCGCTACATTTAAATCTGGAATCCATTAGAACCATTCTCGAGAGTCACCCACTCTTCTCAAATCTCAATAAAACCGACCAAATGGACCGGACGACATGTGCCCCATTAGCACACCAGACGGATCGAACGACCCACATTCCTAAACAACAGAGCAAATTCTTACTCCATGCATACTATATCTTTCACGACTAACCACTCAAAATAAACCCCAGACACACTCTCTCTGGTCAAATAGACTCAATGTCTCTGGCAATGTCCACAACTATCTCAAAAGAAACCCCAGACACTCTCTCTCTGGTCAGAAGAATCCGAAACTGATGGTTAAGACCATCAACAAATCTCCGAATCCTCTCCCTGTCCGTAGGAACCAACCAGACAGCATGACGAGCTAACTCGAAAAACCTCATCTCATATCGCGTCACAGTCATATCACCCTGGCGCAGCTGCTCAAACTCTCTGCGCAGCTCCTCTCTCTGAGACTGTGGTACATATTTCTCTAAGAAGAGAATAGAAAACTGGTGCCAAGTAAGTGGTGGTGTACCGGCGGGTATGCGCCTCTCATAGGCCTCCCACCAAGCAAGTGCCGATCCCGAGAACTGGAAAGTGGTAAATGGAACTCCGCTAGTCTCGAGTATCCCAGCTGTACGAAGAATCCTCTTGCACTTGTCCAAGAAAGCCTGGGCATCCTCGCCCTCAGTGCCACTGAAAGTAGGAGGCTGGAGTCTGTTGAATCTCTTCAGTCTCCGCTGCTCCTCATCTGCCAAGGCAGGGACCACGAAATCCGGTGCGACAGCAACGGGCTGGACTGGGGCCACTCCTGGTGTCTGGAGCCCCCGAAGCACCTGCTCAGGAGTCCAGGCAGCTGGAGTCTGTATGCCTCCCCTGGCCTGAGTCGTGGTCGCAGAAGAAGATAGAGCGACCGCCTGTGCTAAGCTGGTGCACACCGTCAGAATCTGAGTCAAGGTCTCCTGAAGACCTGGGATCACTATAGGCACAGCTGGTGCCGGGTCCTGCCCCGCTGGAACCTCGACTGCGGGAGCCTGATCCTGAGCAATGGGAGGATCCTCAGGTGCTGCCCCACGTACCGGACGGGCTGCACCCCTCCCCCTAGCCTGACCTCGACCACGACGACCTCGGCCTCGAACTGGTCCCGCTGGTGCCGGGTCATCACTGCCGGTAGCACGAGTCCTCACCATCTGTGAGAAGATGAAACAATGAGAGTTTAGTTCCAAGAATCAACAGAGTCGCACGACAGAATTCAAGAATATGAAGTTTCCTAAGGGTTCTGCAGCCTCTCGAAGATAAGTACAGACGTCTCCGTACCGATCCTCAAGACTCTACTAAACCTTCTCATGACTGGTGAAACCTATTCAACCTAGAGCTCTGATACCAACTTGTCACGACCCTTTTCCAGGTTGTGATGGCGCCTGTCGTGGAACCAGGCTAGCCAACCGTTACAACAATACTCAATTCATTTACTAGGGAAATTTACTCATCATTTGCTCAATTCATAGAAATACTAACATTTTTAATCATTTAAAGAGTCCTAACAAAAGAAATGAGCTCCAACAATCACCCTAGGATCTGGAGTCACGCAGTCATGAGCTACTAACATCAATACAACTGAGAATAATAAAACTGAAGTTTTAAGTTTCAAAGTTCCAATACAGAAGGGAGAATAGGGAAAAGAGGGACGGGACAGCGAACGCCAGCTGCTACCTCGTCGACTCTGAGAGAATGGCTGCTATCACCGCTCCGCGTCAAATCTCGGTGCACCTGGATCTGCACACACAGTGTGCAGGTAAGTAACGAAAACAACCTACGGTCTGAGGAGGTAGTGACGAACTCAACCTCCGTAAATTCTAGTTTAAATAATGAATATTTCAGGAATAATCAAGTATATCAGTAACAATATCCGTAAATAACAATTAAGTTCCATGTATGTATTATGCAACTCTCATAGGTAGTCCTCTCGGTACACATAACTGGCCATTGGCCCTGGGAAATCCATCCCGTAACATGTACAACGTGGTGACCCAGTCACTCAGTACCGAGGGAGTAGGCCAATTCAGCCTTTCGGAGAAATCCATCTCCGGGATATCATACTCATTCATAATCTGTACCAGGGAAATCCATCCCTCCATATCTCATAAACAGTATCTGTGCCAGGGAAATCCATCCCTCTATATGTCAAATCTCGGACAAATCCATGTACAGGGAAATCCATCCCTCAATAAGTNNCCAGGGAAATCCATCCCTCTATATGTCATATCTCGGACAAATCCATGTCTAGGGAAATCCATCCCTTAATAACTGTGCGCTCACTGGGGGTGTAAAGAATCCGGAGGGGCCACCAAGGATATGGCCCAAGCGCTATATATATATCAATCCCACGAAGGGTGTATCATCTTAACATTTGGCTCTAGGCCCATACTCAGTCAGAATTACCAGTCTCCTCACAACACTCTCATTATGTAACAGCCCAAACAATGGCAATGCATGATAAATAAGTAAATTCTGAGGCTGAAATACGAATACGTGTATAATAACAGGACTGAGTATGCACAAGTAAAGTTCACAATAGAAATAACAGTAACGGACCCCTTCCGGTCTCCACATATAGACATGAAGTCTTATCATTTATACTGGTTGTGTTACTTTTAGTTTCTACGCATAAATAGCGTTCACAGTACCGATATCATGATGGAATATCAGTTAAACTGTGCCTGGGGATAAGCCAGGCCACAACAATTCAACCAACACTCATATGCCCGTCACTTGGCGAGTGTATCGTAGTAACTATCATCAATTAGCATGCACATTGGGGTTTTGAACCCCTCAGTTCCAAGGTTGAAGCTGTTACTTACCTCAAAACCGGCTCAACTCTACTCAGCATGGCCCTTTCCTCGAGAATCGGCCTCCAAATGCTCCAAATCTATCAATAATCAATTACATGGCGTCACAATGTGCTAAGGAACAATCCCCAAATCAAGATTTAGCAAAAATACCAAAATTCCGAATTCGGTCAAAACCCGGCCCTCGTGCCCTCGTCTCGAAAGTCAGAAATTTTCACAACACTAGGTCCCTTGTCCTTTCCCGAGTCTAACCATATCAAGAACACGAAAATCGGACCTCAAATGGTCCTTCAATTCCCTCATTCTTCCTATCTTAAACCAAAGCCCTAACCACCAGTTTTCTACTGTTTTTACCCATGATTTCAACAAAAAATCGTTCTTAATGCACAACATAACGAGTTTTGAGTCCAAGAAACTTACCTCCTTGAAGAAACAACGAAATCCCTCTTCAAATACCTTCAAAACCTTCAACCCGTGTGTAAAAATGGTGAAAAAGAACAAATTTCGCGAAGGCTTTCTTTTTATAGTTTTGCCCAGACATTTCCGCAACGGCGGTGCATTTCTCGAACCTGCGGCTCCGCAGGTGCGCCATTTTAACCGAACTTGCGGAAGTCACTTAAAAGCCCAGGCTCCGCGCCTGCGATCGATTCACCGCAACGGCGGTCCCGCAGCGGCAATACATTTTCCGCGCCTGCGGTCCTTCACTAAATTCTCAGAGTTCGCGCCTGCGAACCCATCCCTCGCACCTGCGACCTCGCAGGGGCGACCTTTCTTCCGCCCTTGAGATGAATTTCCTCCCCTACGCCTTCACTCTCGCGCATGCGATGTCCGAACCTGCGGCCCAAACATTGCAGGTGCGATCACACCAGCAGTAGCATCTTCAGCTGCATTTCAAGTCAAAATTCCTTCGTTTAGCGTCCGAAATAAAACCCGAGCCCCTCGGGACTCCAACCAAACTTACCAACATATCAAACATGGTTATTCAAACTTAGTCGAGCCATTAAAACACCAAAAACAACATCAAAACCATAAATTCTCATCCGATTCAAGCCTATGATTTCCCAAAATTTCCGAAACACGCATTTGATCAAAAACTCAACTAAACCATCTCCAAATGACCTGAAATTTTGCGGGCAAATCCAAAATGACCTAACGAAGCTACAGCAACTCTCGTAATTCCATTCCGACCCTCGGATCAAAATCTCGCTGATCAACCGGAATTCGCCAAAATACTAACTTCGCCAATTCAAGCCTAATTCTACACCGGGCATCCTAAAAATATTCTGAACACACTCCTAAGTCCCAAATCACCTAACGAAGCTATCTGAACCATAAGATTCGCATTCCGAGTTCGTTTACCAATAAGTCAACTCCGAGTTGACTTTTCCAACTCTGAAGCTCTTGTTAGAGACCAAGTGTCTCAATCCACTCTATTTTCACTCCGAACTCGAACCAACCAACCCCAATACTCCATGAACAGTCTAACCGAGCTACTACAAGACAGAAATAAAGGAATAGATGCGTATACTGCGTCGACGGACCGGGTCGTTACAATAGAGGACACACAACCCCAGGACACCTCGCGGAGGTAACCCACCTGCTTTGCCTCAAACTGACATCTCTCTATACTCTTCCACAGTCATAACTATTACGCATTCACTTAATCTTCCTGAGTCTGAACTCATAACACGACATGCAGATCTACTTCACTCCATAGCTAAACAACAAGAGAGTTCCTTCAACATACCAATAACTCGAGGCCATACGTCAAATCAAGATAGATATCAAACACCTAATAGTCCTTGATACATCTCAAGTAAACCCTTCTCGTCACATTCGAACAATCTGAACGCATCTCGCAGTCACACTATACTCACCACATATTCATCCAATCATAACTTCCACTAATAGGGACTTCAAAATACATATAAGTCCCAAAATCATTTGCTCACACAATCGAAACCTCTATGCGCAAGCTAGAGTCAACACCCGACCTGAAGTCCTCCAGACTGACCCATCATCAGCACGCCAAAATCACATTTCGCACCTCAACCATGGAATCACAAGTCGTTGATGCACAGTTGATACCGAGCGCACATGTGCGCATACGAATGTATGGAAGGAATTCAAAGAGTTACGCTTTAAGCTGAATCAATGTCGCACGATAAGGAAGGAAAAATGGAAAGTATATCCTAAATGTCATGTAGCCTCTTCAAGATACGTATGGACGTCATCATACCGATCTGCAAGACTCTACTAGACACTTGTTCATGACTTGTAGAACCTATGAACCTAGAGCTCTGATACCAACTTGTCATGACCCCAAATCCATTGGTCGTGATGGCACCTAACCCAACCCACTAGGTAAGCCAACTAGTAACTATCAAATTCCAATGATATTAACATGACAAATAAACAATAGTAAATTTACTAAATTTATACATTTCCCAAGGACTGTTAGTACAAATCATGAGCTTCTAATAATAGAATTTACAAAGCTGAAACGAAATAATACATCGTCTATTTGAAAAGTACATAAATAGAGTTTTATAGATCTAAAGCTACCATGAACATGGGGCGGCTTCAACCAGACCGCAGGTACATATTTAATCCAGCTCCCATCGAACGCAGCAACATCATCAGCCAATATCTGCACGCATGGTGCAGAAGTGTAGTATGAGTACAACCGACCCCGTGTACTCAGTAAATAACAGACCTGACCTTAGTTTGAAAGGAATGACGATCTAACGCAAGGTCGGGTCTAATACAAAAATCCCACAACATTTCATAGACGCATAAATACAAGTATAAAAGAGGTATCTTAGAAGTAAAAATGCTCAGCTTGTGCACTGTTTCAGAAAAATGGTCATGCCTTTTAAGTATGTCAGTGAAAAACCTAAATCTCTTACCGAAAATGCTAAAACATATGAGTATGTTTTGAAAATTATAATTTTCCAAATATCCTTTCCACAAAAAATAAAATATTTCATTTTCTTTTCAGATAACAAGTATAAAGTACCTCTCTATGCCCACATATCAATGTGTATAATAAGTCATGAATGAGGTGATACCATATAGCACGGGGAAACATGCATCTCTATGCATGTATGTCATGTGTGCATGCAAATACCATGTACCTTAGAGAAGAATCATGTACTCACACTCTTAGAGTACTCAATCTCACTGTCTCGCATCCTCTCTCACTATGCTCAATGCTCAGCACACTCAATCACTCAGCGTTGTACAATAATCGTTGCAACGTGCAACCTGATCCATACATATACATATATACATACATACATACATACATATACATATATACATACATACATATATATATATATATATAGTCGACTACTCTCACTAGGGGTGTGCAGACTCCGGAGGGGCTCATTCAGCCCAAGCGCTATATCGCTGCAGCGTGCAACCCGATCCCATAAAATGTAATCAATATATCGATGCGGCGTGCAACCCGATCCCATAAAATGTAATCAATATATTGTTGCAACATGCTACTCGATCCCATAACATTTAATCAATATATTGTTGTGGCATGCAGCCCGATTCCATAAGGTATAATATAATATGTTGCGTCGTGCAGCTTGATCCCATAAGGTATAATATAATATGTTTCAGCGTGCAACCCAGTCCAATAAGGTATAACATAATATGCTGCTACGTGCAGCCTGATCCCAAAATGTCACTCCACTCAGGCCCTCGACGTCACTCAGTCATCAATCTCACTAGTCTCACTCTCGGGCTCACAATGTCATGAAACTAGCCAGACAACAATGATATAATGTATCAATAACAACAATTGAGACTCAGATATGATATGAATGAATGAATATGACTGAGTACGAAATATGAATGAAATCAATGAGATGACAGCAAGAAACGACCACTATAGGTCCTAACAACATCAGAATGAATCCTAAACATGATATTTAGAATGATTGACAGCACAATAACTTTATCACATGGTGAAAACACAAATATCAACAAACTTGGGCCACTATATAAAGCCATGGAAGCTACAGAGTCCAAATTCACATGGTGCACGCCCACACGCCCATCACTTAGAATGTGTGTCACCTCAATACCATTCACATAATGAGTATTGTGGTGTTTCATACCCTCAACACTAAGTTTAGAAGAGTTACTTATCTCGAAAAAGCCAATACCAATCCGAGAAAGCCAAGCGATGCTCCAAAGATGCCATCACGCGCGTAGAGACCTCCGAACGGCTCAAAACTAGAAAAAGGAAACTAAAATACATCAAATACAATCCAAGGAAACAATTTTGAATGATAAAGATCGAATCCTTAATCAAAATCCAAAACCAACCAAAAATCATTCCCGGGCCCACGCCTCAGCACCCGACAAAATTCATAAAATTTGACAACCCATTTGATTACGAGTCCAACCATACTAGTTTCACTCAATTCAGACTCCAAATCGATGTTCAAAACTCAAAAATTTATATTGTGAAACTTTAGACCAAAATCCCCAATTTCCTCTTTAAATCCACAATCTAATTGCCAAAAATGAAGATAGATTTATGGAATAAGATCAAAACAAAGTGTAGAACACTTACCCCCAACCCTTGTTATGACAATTGCTCCAAAATCGCCTCAATCCGCGCTTGGAAATGTAAAAATGAAGCCAAAATCGCGAACCCTTGTATTTAACATTCTGCCAAGCACTTCCGCATTTGCGGAAAATTTATTGCATCTGCGACCACCGCTTCTACCGTAAATGTTTTGCTTCTACAAAAGTAGCCATGCTCAGCAACCCCGCACCTGCGAATATCAAATTCCGCTTCTGCGAAGAATATCTCACATGTGCTTCCAAATCTCGCATATGCGCGCATGCAGGTGTGCTACAAAAATCCGCTTTTGCGGTCTTCCTCACATAGCCTATTCTTACTTCTACGACAAACTGTTCGCATCTGCTTCCATTCTTACGCAGATGTAGAAACACCAGAAACAACAGCCTTCATCAATTCAACAAGAAACGAAAATGATCTGAACATTGTCCGAAACTCGCCCGAGCCACTCGGGACTTCGTCCAAATTTATCGATAAGTACCACAACATAACACAGACCTACTTGAGGCCTCATAACCCACATTATAACATCAAAACGACGAATCACACCTCAAATCAAACTTAATGAACCTTGAACTTCCAATTTTTATAACTCGTGCCAAAACATATCAAGTCATCCCAGAATGACCTCAAATTTTGCAGACGAAGCTATTCTAATTCCCAGAACTACTATCCCAATCTGATATCCTCAAAGTCAACTTCTGATCAAACTTATGAACTTTTTGAACCTTCAAATTCCCAATTTTTGCCGACTTGTGCTGAATTCTTCTAAAATCATCCAAATGCAAATCTTGGCATGGTCCCGAGTCCAATATCACCATTCGGGCCCAACGGAACCTTCAAAACTCCGTTCTGGGATCAAATTCACAAAAAGTCAAACTTAGTCAACTCTTTCAACTTAAAGCTTCAACATTGAAATTCATTCTTCCAAACCGAATATGAATAACCTGATAAACAAAACCGACAATTAACATAAGTCATAATATATCATACGGAGCTACTCATACCCGCAACTACCGATCGAAGTGCAAATGCTCAAAATAACTGGTCGGGTTGTTACAGGAACAGAGAGATTGACGAGAATGCCACACACCGTATAAGGGTAGGGTGGATGAAATGGGGGTTAGCATATAGTGTTTTGTGTACAAAGATCTGCCACCAAAACATGAAGGTCAGTTCTACAAGGTGGTGGTTAGACCAACTATGTTGTATGGGGAAGAATGCCCGCTAGTCAAGAACGTAAATCCTATATCTAGAAGATGAACGTAGCTGAAATAAAGATGTTGCGATGGTTGTGCAGGCACACTAGGATGGATAAGATTAGGAATGAAGATATTCAGGAGAAATTGATCGTTTCGCCTATGGAGGATAAGATGCGAGAAACGATACTTAGATGGTTCGAGCATGTGAGACAGAGAAGCATAGACGCCTTAGTGAGAAAGTGTGAACAGTTGGTGTTGGCATGTAGGAGAAGAAGTAGAGGGCGGCCAAAGAAGTATTAGGGAGAGATGAACAGGAAAGACATGGCCCGACTTCAGCTTACTGAGGGCATGGCCCTTGATAGGAAGTTATGGAGGTCGAAGATTAGGTAGAAAGGTAATAGGTCGTAGTGTGTTTTTCGGACCTATTCAAGGTTTATTAGGGCCAGTCTGCTAGTACCTTGTCAATATTATCAGAGGTCTAATGTTAGGGTGGTTTTAATACTATCTTCCTTTTTGGTTCTCTATTACCTTGCCTTGTTTCTACTTTTTGCTATCACTATTGCTATTGCTCTCTTCTATCTGTTTTTCTAATTAATTCGTTGTTGGTATCATTTTCCTAGCCTGTTGTCGATATCTACTTGTTTCTATTCTTCCTCTTGAGTCGAGGGTCTTTTAGAAACAGCCTCTCTACCTTCCTAGTGTCTGCGTATACATTACCCTCTCCAGACCCCATTGGGATATTGTGGTGGTTTTCATATTATTATCACAGATTGAATGTGGAATAAAATAATATAATGATTCTTGTACGAAATAATATATGAAGCTAAAGGTAAACGGCTCGAGGAACTGCACGGAGTACTATGGGTGTACCGAACAACAGCCAAATCGAGCACATGAGGGACCCTTTTCTCCTTTGTGTACGGAGAAGAAGCGCTTATCCCCATGGAAGTAGGGGAACCTACCTTGAGATACTTCTAGGTAATGAAGAAGCAAACAACGAAGAAATGTTGGTCAATTTGGGGATGCTCGATGAGCGCAAAGATATAAGGATGGAATATCAAAAATAGAGAATAGAAGTGATCCTCCATAATTTCAAAGTCGGGGACTTGATTTTAATGAAAGTAACTCAAAACACTCAGGAATTCAATGTAGGGAAGCTAGGTACAACATGTGAAGGCCCCTACCGGGTATCAGCTGTCACCGGGAAAAGTTCATATGAGTTGGAGAATCAAGATGGAGAAAAGTTGCCAAGAAAATGGAATGTGGCACATCTAAAGAGATACTATTGCTTATGAACATCACTTGTATTGAAAGTATGTGCTTCACCCTTTTTTCCTTCGTCCAATTTTTGTCCCAATTGGGTTTTTCTGACGAGGTTTTTAATGAGGTAGTAACAGAAACCATACTACGAAACTGGTTTCAACAGCATCAATAAGGCCTTTTGATAACAAGGCATGCAAGCGAAGAACCACTCCAAAGCAGTTAGATAATCTTTTGCTCGGTAGCAAAGTTCCCACGGGGAAGTTAAGTTTGCTATCGATCAAAAGTTACCCAACCGTTCACAAGTGAAATCCACTAGGGTATTGTTACATAGTCTTTGGCTCTATAGCATAAATTCTTAAGAGGAAGTGAAGTTTGTCACCGAACTAAAGATTATCTAGAAATTCATTAGTGGAATCCTTGAAGGTGTTAAACCTCCAGTGTTCCAATTTGCATTCTTCATATTAGAACATTGGGGGGAATGGTATAGGTATATGGCAACAACAATTGCCGCTTCGATCGGGATACGAAACCAGAAGCCTAGTTACATCATCGGGACCGGAGACTGCGCGACGAGCCCCGTACAAACAAGTTGTACAAGTTAGCCACAAGAAATGTCAATTTCCTTTTAGCATAACGAATGTTTACGTACTTTTTGAAAATGGAAGGAATAAAGCAAAGTCCTTTTATTTCTATCTTGATTCTTGTCTGAATGATGAATTAAATTTGTCATTTGAAAGTTAAACAAGTACTTCAAATGCTAGTGTCGTAATGAACATGCGGCATCCTCTTAAAGAGCACCGTAAACCTAAGAGGGCCCTCTCTTATGAAAACCCACACAATAAAGGGTTGATTTCGGAAGAACATGTGCCCGAAATCAAAATGCTTTAAGGAAAAAATACACCCAAAGCCTTGCATAATCATACGCAAATAGTAAAACTTGTGCAAAACACTTAAACAAGAAAGGACACAAAGATTAAACTTACATAAATATTAAAACAAAAGAACTCATAAAGACTCATGAAATACTTGAGAAAAATATGTTTTTATTTATAATGAATGTGCCAAAATGGCACAAGTACAAAAGTTGGGAGAAGAAATGAAAAGTTAAGATGCTGCATCTCCAAAACCCGGGGAAAGAGAAGCATTTGCGCCCCCAGGAGAAGTGGGTAGATCTGTCGCCGACTCGATATCTTGACCTTCAACATCTTCTCCTTCTAGTTCCACTTCCGTTATGAGAATTTGAAATCGGAACCATAAGCATCAGGCCTGGCCGGAAGACCCCTTTTAGCAGTTGACTCCAGTTCACGGGCTTTAGCGATTTCGGCATCAAAGTCAATGACACCCGTTTTAGCCTCTTCCAAGGTTTTTCACCTCATGTTGTATATAACATATTTTTTCAACAATGAGGGAAGTTGCTTGGCGCTTAAGTTCTATTTTAAGTTGGTCAACCTCGGTAGAAAGATTTTCCCGTGAGGATCAGGAGGACCGGAGGCTAACATCAAGATCACGGATAGTAGAGCTGAAAAATCTATTCTGCTCAATGGTCCTCTTATACTTCTCCTAAATTTAGGCATATTTCCCCCCGGCAGTAGCAAGCTCTTTAGCTTTGGAGTTCAAGGCCGAATTCAAATTAGTTAACCTTTCAGGATAGGTAGCCTCGCGATCGGATGCAGCAAGAACGACAATATAGACTTCACCAAATTTGTCCCTAGCCTCTACCAATTGAACCCTCGGCGGGGTGATTTCTTGGCTAAGGGTTTCTACTTCTTACTCTCTTTACTGCAAATGTGCCTCGAACACAAAACTCTCGGCAACTTTGGATTCCAATTCTGAGAGGAGAGCAGTAGTTTGGTCTCGCTCGCCCAAAAGTTGATCCCGCTCGGAGATAAGTTTCTCCTTGTCTCGAATCAACCTTTGGATGCCCTCAGAAGCAAGGAAGTTGGCCTACGAAAAAAAACAGGCAAACTCAAAATACTACTAAATCAAAGATAGAAGAAATAACAAAGTAAATGAAGAATATATTGTTGCGGCATTGTGCATAGCATTGTTCAATAAGCACTCTCCCGAAAAAGCTTGTATATTTTTCCAATCTTTTTCTGAAGCTAGAGGCTTCAGATAATTAGCAAGTTCTATCGGCCAGGACATCATATTGCATTCGATAGAGACCGAGAGAGTAATGCTCCTCCTCCTTAGCGGATAATGAGGGGGCGACATAATGTTTCCCTAACTTCCCATGAACTGGGGACTGGGGGAGAGGAACATTCTCTTCTCGAACTGATAAAGCTAGTGGAGATGATGTAGCAGTTGCTGGTGGAAGAGTCAGTGAAGAAGGAGATGAATTTAATGGCGTTGGATGATGAGAAGTGGTTGTGGAAAGCGCAGTGCTAGGTGTTGGTTGCTCGTCAACAGAAGACGACGGGGACTCGGTACACAACCTCATAATATGGAGCGCATCGACTGGGATCTAGAAAAGGGACTTGGAATTTTCCACCATTTCAAACTCCCCCGAGAGCATTGAGGCATCATCCTCGGTTTGTGTAACTAACTCAACAGATTGAGCAGTCCGTTGAGCTGAGAAAGCTCATGGTCTTCAATGTAGAGAAGCCCTTTCTTCTCTGGCTTCCTCATCATCATCAATCATCACGGTGTCTATGGCCAGCCCGGGCGGGGGTCTCGGCACCACAACTTTCAGAGATGACTCGGGATCGCCATTCATTGCCCTCTTATTCTTTCCCAGGCCGCGGAGGAAGGTCTTTTTTTGGGTGGTTTTTATCCGACCGGGGACTCCAGGAAGAAGAACTCGCACCAGAAGCAAGCCCGGAAACCCCTGTCTATGTAAAAGCCTCCTGCACCAACCTCACCACAATAGCAGGATTAGCCAAAACGTTCTCCTCGAGGACATCAACTGAGCCCTAGGGTAGACATGCACTCAACAGGAGAGAAGAGTCAAACAACTTCCTTGTGTGAAAAGGTAAAAACAAGATGAGTTCGACTAACCTTGATTTTATGCTTTCCACCCGTATTTCATGGACAATTCTTTCCAAGTGCGGGTTTCGGGTGTAGTAACATCCAAATTTTTTGGACCCGTTGGTCTAAGCCGTCAACACTAGGTGGAACCCACCGAGTCATTGAAATAGGTAAAGGAAGAAAAGTCAATAATAATGTGGAATGATCTTTAACAGAAGAAGAAACAAATGAGACTTACGAGTGAGGTTACATAATTTTGGGAAAGCTGGAGTCGTGATCGGGATGATGTCACTGGTAACGACTTAAACGAATCATTCCATCCACCCACGGTCATTGTCATCATCCATGCTGGATAGCAGTGCATGGTGGCCACTCTTGCTGAAATTTATCATTCCCCCGGGAAAGAGTTTGGGGTAATAGAGGTTCATCACTCGAGCTAAGGATAGATCTTCTCCCATCTCCTGGAACAGGCGCCGAAGACAAGCGATTGTCCTCGACGCGAAAGGGCTTACTTCTGCCAAGCACACCTGATGGCGGAGGCGGAACTCCACAATGACGGATTCAAGCTTTCTTCTCAAAGAAAACGCTCAAAGAGTGAAGAGATATGTGTAAAAATATGTAAAACCCTTCTTGGATAAAGTTATCTGCTCCGCCAGGTTGGGAGAGATAATGTCCAAATCTTGACAGTGACAGTCTTTCTCTATAACAGGGTTACTGGAAGGACAGATAGAGAGTGAGCAGAAAAGGTACTTTTCTTCAAAATCTTTGGTGGTAATCAGATTCTTTGGGATGATGGTACTCACTGTTGGGGGAGCAACATCATCATTTTTACCTTTTTTCTTTGAAGAACTAGAGTTTCTTGAAGAAGATGTCATTTTAATGTAACGAGGGTTTTTACTCTCTACGAAGGAAGCTAAAGAAAGGTTAAACACGAAGTATGAGTTAAGTAAAGAAAGTCTGAGGAAATTTAGAGTATTATGAAGTGTAAATGAAGGAGGTTGATACGTATAAGTAAAGTTATAGGTGGCTAAAATCGTGGTCATAATTACCTCGATAACCGGCAAAAATTATGCTAAATAGTGGGATGAGACGTGCGTCTAACCAACCGTAAGAAACTTTTCAGAGAGCGTCAAAAAATATTCCGCCAAAAAAATGTTTCTACCAACCTTTCGGAGACACAAAGTTATGCCACAGGAAAGCAGGGGGACTATCTGTATAGGGTAAAATATGTTATATAAAATGATCGCATGAGGAAGTGACACGTGGAGCCAAAGACAGAATATAGCTGAAATAGAAGGCAATGATCCCGTTTGTTACCGGAGAGAATAATACTCATAAAGATGAAATAAATGTCTTCCACCTGGTGGCACTTAATGAAGAATATTCTACAGCATTAAGTACACTATATTTTTACAAGAAATATGGCATTCACTGCCCCCTTTACACATTCTTCAATGGCCCTCATAATTGTCATTGAAGAGAGACTTGATCCTAGAACCGTGTTCCCTAGGTGCAACTTTAAATAGTGAGTTCTATTATCATTGTAAATGACACTAATTTTGAGCTCTATTCAAAACTTAATATAATTCTCTCGTCTTATTCTTTTGATATCATTGTTGTTGTGCCCAGTAGCTTGCTCCCGAAATTACTATTTCTCTTATTTTGTCTCCATCTCAAGGCTAAGTATTATATTTTTATCTAATTCATCTACTATTTTAGGATAAAATTAATTCACTTGTCTAGAAACCACGTATAAATTCAACTGTATTATTTTACGGGTAAACAGTCGCTCATATTTTAGAAGACTTTTCTTGAGTATAAAACAAAGGAATAGAGTTGTGCGTACCGACAAAGATTATTGTGAAGTTATAAATACTTAATTATCTTAGAGGTCTCGAGTTCGAATTCAGAATATTAATTTGTCTTCTTTAGGAAGCGGCGAAGCGCTTTACCCGCTAAAGTAGAAATTTTCAAAGTGAATCTATATTTAATCGAGCACAAGTATGCGTACCGAACATTAAGGATTTGTTTGGATGATGGATAAACAAAAATAATTCTGAAATAGAAATATAGTACTGTCTTATCTCTTGTTGTTACTAATTATGAGATAAGCTTTCTTAAGATTAAAAATAATATTAGGTAAGTTATACATGTCAGAAATTGAAATAGTAATCACAATATATAACATGTCGAACCGTCAATAATAATATCAAAATAACTAAGTCCAATATAATTAATCCCAATATAACTTGTAGCCAAACCAAACGACTCTTGAGTGAGAAATCAGAAAGAAAATAAAGATTGTCCCTCTCGTTTGACTAGAAACATATGAAGTCATTGACTGCGTCATTTAAGTCTTTGCGTACTGAACCAGATCTAGAAGAGTATATATGCACCGCTATTTCTAGATATTATAAGATAAGGTAGTCCTACAAGTTGAGCAAACTTAAAACTTCTTTATTGCATGAGTATCCAGTAATATATCAATATTTAATGTACTATGATATTATCTCCCCACAAGTTCTGTCGTCTCCCCTTATGCATTTTGTGTTTGGATATCTTTTGATTGAATTATAATTTACCTATTATCATAAGGGTCATGGCGGAATGACTAAGCAACTATTCTTTATTCTTAATTAATAGTTTGAGTTTGAATTCTGAATATAGAATAGCTTTTATCAACAATAACAATTATCCAGTAAAGTCCCACAAAGTGAGGTCTAGGGAGGATAATGCGTACGCAGACCTTACCCCTATCCGATAGAACAGTGTCACGGCCCCAATTCCTAACAGGTCGTGATGACGCCTATCGTAGAACTAGGCTAGCCAACCATCACTTTACTACGCATTTGTTTAATTATAAGAGTTCACAATTCAATAATAGGCTGCAACAATAGCATCAAATAATATAATTAAGTTTTAGCGTTCCCATATTAGCCTAAACAAAACCTCCCAAGAAATAGAGTCAACAGTCATGAGCATCTAAGAATAAATAATCTAAACTCCGCTAAAACTATAATATATGTCTCTGAATCAAATGCTAAAACTAAATGAGGAAGGGAAATGGAGAAGTTGTTGACGCTGGACAGCTACCTCGAAATTCCGTGAACCGCTGCTAACGAACAAGGCATCTACTGCTCAAATCGGTACCTAAATCTGTGCATAGAGGCACAGGGAGTCTTTATGAGTACGCCAACTCAGTAGTAATGAAAATAAATCACAGTCTGAGAAATATAAAGCATACAGTACAGATACACCAATTCACAAAACCAGTAAAACACCAGGTCACCAGATAGTATTCATCAAATACATGAGTTCAAAAGTCAGTTTCCGAAAATCCTTTAAAACCAGTGTAATATCAGTATATCTCAGTAAAAATCTCAATAAAACCAGTTTGAAAACGAAGTAAATCATAGTTTGAAAACTCAATAAAAATCTTCAAAAAACGGCCCCTCGGGCCATAATCATATCTCGTAACAATGTCTTTCAGTATTAGCCCATCAGGCAACCTCACAATCACTCTGCCCATCAGGCAACCTCACAATCATTCTGCCCATCACGCAACCTCACAATCACTCTGCCCATCAGGAAACCTCACAATCACTCTGCATAAGCCCCGCGGGCATCACTCATTTGGTACCTGCGCTCACTTGGGGACTCTGAAGGGGCTCCTACAGCCCAAGCGCTATAATAAGCCACAACATGGCATAAATTACACATAATATAGGCCCGCAGCCTCACTCGTATCATATCATCCTCACAATATAGGCCAGCAACCTCACTCAGTCAGACACTCTTAATTTGCCCTTCAGGCCATAAATTTACCGGGTTCTCGACCCGAAAATAGTGTTTCATTTTCAAGAATTATTATCCAAAATACTCTGAGTGTCAAAACAATTTCACAGGAAATGACTCAGTGAAAAATCATAACGTATCAGTGAGGAAGATAGTAAAACATAACCCCCAAGGGGTAAGCAAGTCGGCACTAGGCCCCAAACATGGCTTACAACCCAAATCATATCAAGTATATATAGTACTAATGGAAATAAGCTTTAAAAAGCCGTTTCGCAACTCAATAGTCGCCTAAATAAGGAATATATCTCCAAAGTTTCAACCTCTGCATTCCAAAACCCGTGAAAGGGTGCATAATCTGGGGCTTCATACCCTTAGGACAGGATTTAAAGACATTACTTACCTCAAACTAGCTCAAAACAACTTCGCAATGCGTTTGCCTTTCGAATCAACTTCCGGAGGCTCCAAATCTACCAAGTTCAGACTTTTTTATCATCAAATTATTCTCAAGGAATAAATATCAATTGAGAAATATCGAATTTAGCTCAAAAATCCGAATTCGGTCAAAACCCGACCCCCGGGCACGTGTTCCGAAACTCAAAATTTTGTATACAAAAGTGTTCCTCGTTCTCTCACAAGTCCGTACAGATAAAGAACACCAAAATTGGAGTTCGTTTGACCCCTCAAATCGACCATTAAAGGTCTCATAATCTCAAGCCCTAAACCCACCTTTTTCTACTGATTTTCATGAATTTAATACCGAGATTATGCTCTATAATCACCCATAAACGAGCTTTAATGATCAAAATACTTACCTCTATGAAGAACACTGATTTTCCTCTTCAAAAATCGCCTCAAGAGCTCTTTGTCCGTACAAAAATGGTGTAAAAAGGGTTTAGGTCGTGGAAGGGTTTATTTAAATATGCCCAGTTATTTCTTCACTGCGATCGCGGAAGTACTCACGCGATCGCGAAGAATAAATCTCCCAGACCCTCAGAAGACTCTACGTGATCGCAGCACAAGCCACGCGATTGCGATTCAGTAGAACCTCAACCCACACGATCGCAGCCCGACTCGCACGATCACGAAGAACAACTGACCCCGCTCCCCACGCGCCTGGCTAACTCTACGCGATCGCGGACTAGGCCACGCGATCGCACTGCTTAAGCTCCTCACCTCACGCGATCGCGACCGGTCTTCTGCGATCGCGATGCAAAAATATGACCAGGCTCCCGATTTCTCTACGCGATCGTGACAATTGCCACGCGATCATGATAAACAGATCCCTGCTGCACTATCACCAGAAAATAACAGTATCTTCAAGTCCAAAAGTGCCCGATAACCATCCGAAATAAATCCTGATCCCCTCGGAACCCTCGGGACCCCAACCAATTATACCAATACATCATAAAAGTTCATGCAAACTTAGTTACAATCTCAAAACACTAAAAATAACATCAAAACTCCAAAATCAAATCGGATTCAAGCCTAAGAACTTTGAAATTTCGAAAATCCACCAACGATGCCGAAACTACTCAAAACAACTCCGATTGACCTGAAATTTTGCAGACACATCCAAAATGACATTACAAACTTGTTCCAACTGTCGGAATTCTATTCCGACCCTGATAGCCTATTTTTCACTGCCGACTGGAATCGCCAAAAACTATCTTTCTCCAATTCAAGCCTAATTCTACACCGGACATCACAAAATTATTCCGAACACACTCCCAAGCCCCAAATCACCTAACGAAGCTATCTGAGCCGTAAAATTCGAATTCCGAGGTCGTTTACCAATAAGTTAACTCTTAGTTGACTTTTTCCATTTTAAGTCTATTTTTAAATGCTAATTGACTGAACTCTCACTACAACCATTCGATTTCAAGCCTATCAACTCTAATACATCAAATACAGAATAACCAATCCATGAAAAGTCAATAACAACAATTATAATGCATCTCCTGCTTGGTCTCCCAAACAAACATTCACTGATGCTAGAAACATACCTGGAGTCTCAAACAAGTGTGGATATTTGCTCTGCATCTCCTTCTTGGTCTCCCAAGTAGCCTACTCCACTGGCTGACCTCTCCACTACACCTTCACTGATGCTATCTCCTTAGATCTCAGCTTTCTGACCTCACGAGCCAAAATTGCTACCGGCTCCACCGCATATGACATATCCCCCTCGAGCTGAACTGTGTTGAAGTCTAACATATGAGACGGGTCACCAACATATTTCTAGAGCATTGACACATGAAATACCGAATGAACACTTGATAAACTGGGTGGCAAGGCAAGTCTATAAGCCACCTCTCCAACCTTCTGAAGCACCTCAAAAGGACCAATAAATCGTGGACTCAGCTTTCCTCTCTTTCCGAACCTCATAACACCCTTCATGGGTGACACCTTCAGCAGTACCTTATCACCTTCCATAAATGACACATCCCAAACCTTCCGGTCCGTATAACTCTTCTGGCAAAACTGCAGCGTGTGAAGTCGCTCCTGAATCAACTTCACCTTTTCCAACGCATCCTGAATCAAATCCATACCCAATAACTTAGCCTCACTAGGCTCGAACCAACCAACCAGAGATCTGCACCTCCTACCATATAAAACCTCATACGGGGCCATCTGAATACTGGACTGATAGATGTTATTATATGCAAACTCTGCCAGCGACAGAAACTGATCCCATGAACCACCAAAGTCAATCACAAGCCCGTAACATGTCCTCCAAAATCTGAATCGTCCGTTCTGACTACCCGTCGGTCTGCGGATGAAATGCAGTGCTCAACTCTACATCAGTACCCATACCTCTCTGTACAGCTCTCCAAAACTGAGATGTGAACTATGTACCTCTGTCAGAAATAATAGAAACCAGAACTCCATGCAACCGGACAATGTCCTTAATATAGATACCAGCTAACCGCTCTGAAGTGTAAGTAGTACCGACAGGAATGAAATGCGCGGACTTGGTCAATCTATCTACAATGACCCAAATAGCATCAAAACCCTTCGAAGTCCGTGGAAGACCAACTACAAAGTCCATAGTAATCCGCTCCCACTTCCACTCCGGAATATCTAACCTTTGAACCAAACCACCCGGTTTCTGGTGCTCATAATTGACCTGCTGGCAGTTGAGACACCGTGCTACATACTCCACAATATCTCTCTTCATCCGCCTCCACCAATATTGCTGTCTCAGATCCTGATACATCTTTGCGGCACCCGGATGAATAGAATACCGCGAGTTGTGAGCCTCTGCTAATATCAACTTCCGAATACCATCTACATTGGGCACAAAAATACGGCCCTGCATCCTCATAACCCCATCATCACCAATAGTCACATCTCTGGCATCACCTCTACAAATCCTATCCTGAAGAACTAATAAGTGCCGGTCATCATATTGTCTTGCCTTAATCTGATCAAATAAAGAAGATCGAGAAGCCATGCTAGCTACCACCCGTGGAGGGTCTGACGAATCCAACCTTACTAGCTGACCCGCTAAAGCCTGAACATCAAGGGCTAAAGGTCGCTCTACTGCTGAAAGGTAAGCTGGACTTCCCAAACTCTCGGCTCTGCGACTCAAGGCATCGGCCACTATATTAGCCTTCCCCGGATGATACAAAATAGTCAAGTCATAGTCCTTAAGAAGCTCCAACCATCTCCTCTGTCGCAATTTCAAGTCTTTCTGCCTTAGCGGATACTGCAAGCTACGATGATCGGTGTAAATCTCACACTGCACTCCATATAAATAATGCTGCCAAATCTTTAAGGCATGAACAATAGTAGCTAACTCAAGATCGTGCACTGGGTAATTCTTCTCGTGCACCTTCAATTGTCTCGACGCGTAGGCAATCACCCTACCGTCATGCATCAACACCGATCCCAAACCAACTCTATAGGCATCACAATAAATCGTATAAGAACCTGAACCAGTAGGCAACACTAATACCGGAGCTGTAAATGCTGACTTGAGCTTCTGAAAGCTCTCCTCACACTCATCGGACCACCTGAATGGAACACCCATTCTGTGTCAATCTGGTCAGAGGTGAAGCAATAGAAGAGAATCCCTCCACAAAGCGATGGTAATATCCCACCAAACAAGGGAAACTCTT
Organism: Nicotiana undulata; assembly: GCA_005239495.1. Lineage (NCBI taxonomy): Eukaryota > Viridiplantae > Streptophyta > Magnoliopsida > Solanales > Solanaceae > Nicotiana > Nicotiana undulata. The sequence goes on along the minus strand of ML277338.1, from coordinate 85,601 downwards.
AATCTCAGTAGCTGAGGACGGTCTGGGCCAACTCTGCACCGCCTCAATTTTCTTCGGATCAACCTGAATACCCTCACTAGACACCACGTGCCCTAATAAAGCTACCGAACCAAGCCAAAACTCACACTTGGAGAATTTTGCATAACGTTTCTCCTCCTTCAATCTCTGTAACACAATCCTTAAGTGCTGAGCATGCTCCTTCTGGCTACGAGAATATACCAGAATGTCGTCAATGAACACAATGACGAACGAATCAAGGTAAGGCTGAAACACACTGTTCATCAATTCCATGAATGTTGTTGGGGCATTGGTCAGCCCGAATGACATAACCATAAATTCATAATGACCATATCTGGTCCTGAAAGCAGTCTTCGGAATGTCAGAATCCTGAATCTTTAGCTGATGATACCCTGACCTCAAGTCGATCTTGGAGAATACCTTAGCTCCCTGAAGCTGATCAAATAAGTCATCAATATGAGGCAAAGGATAATGATTCTTCACTGTAACCTTATTTAGATGTCTATAATCAATACACATACGCATGGAGCCATCCTTCTTTTTCACAAACAACACTGGCGCACCCTAAGGCGACACACTAGGTCGAATGAACCCCTTGTCTAAGAGTTCCTGAAGCTGCTCCTTTAATTCTTTCAACTCTACTGGTGTCATACGGTAAGGTGGAATAGAGATAGGCTGGGTATCTGGCACCAAGTCAATACCAAAATCAATATCCTTGTCAGGTGGCATGCCTGGCAGGTCTGCAGGGAATACATCCAGAAAATCATGGACTACGGGAATAGAATCAACAGATAGAGTCTCACTACTAACGTCCCTCACAAACGCAAGATAAGATTCACACCCTTTCTCAACCATACGCTGGGCCTTTAAGTAAGAAATCACTCTACTAGGTACATGCTCTATAGACCCCCTCCACTCAACTCTCGAAACTTTGGGCATAACTAAGGTAACGGTCTTAGCGTGACAAACAAGGATAGCATGACATGGGGACAACCAATCCATGCCCAGAATTACATCAAAATCGACCATATTGAGTAACATCAGGTCCACTCGGGTCTCCAGACCCCCAATAGATATAATACACGAGCGGTACACATGGTCCACAATAATAGTATCGCCCACCGGATTCGAAACATGAATAGACGTAACTAAAGACTCATGGGGCATATTCAGAAAATGAAAAAAATAGGATGAGACATAAGAGTACGTGGAACCAGGGTCAAATAAAGCCAAAGCATCACTGTGACAGACTGAAATAGTACATGTAATCACCGCATCTGAAGCCATGGCATCAGGACTAGCCGGAAGTGCATAAATACGTGGCTGGCCTCCACCTGCTCGACCTCCCCCTCTAGGGCAGCCTCTAGCTGCCTAACATCCACCCCTAGAATCCTGGGTAGGTGGTGAAGTGACTGGGGCTGAAGCCGAGGGCTGAACCCTCTGCTGAGCTGAATTGTTAGGATGACGGGGACACTGCCTCCACTCATGTATGAACTCGCCACACTCATAACAACCACCTGGAGCTGGAGATGAAAATTGACGAAAACCCCTGCCATGATAACCACCAGAAGAACCACGCATAGAAGAACCCTGATAAGATGATGCACGGGGAGAGCTCTGAGCTGGGAGGGCACTAAAAGATGAACGTACCTGATGAGAATTGCGACGACCCTGCCCCGAAGATACACCACAATAAGCTGGGCGAACTGGCTGTGGAGGGCTAAATGGACGACCTTTGTTGTGCTGAAACTGCCCTCTAGAAGGGGCACCACTGAAGTTACCTGCTCCCCGAGGCCTCTTGACCTCTCTCTCCTCACGATCCTGCCTACGAACTAACTCAATATCCTGAGCAATGTCGACAACCTGCTACAATTTAGCTCTAGACACTCTCTCTCTGGTCATCAAGATCTGAAGCTGATAAGTAAGACCATCTACAAACCTCCTAATCCTCTCCTTGTCAATAGGGACAATCTCAGAAGCATGTCTGGCCAACTCGGAAAACCTCATCTCGTACTGAGTAACTGATAACTCTCCCTGACGTAACTGCTCAAACTGTATGCGCTACTCCTCTCTGTGGGACTGAGGAACATACTTCTCCAAAAAGATTGTGGAAAACTGCTGTCAGGTGAAAGGTGATGAACTAACCGGCCTAGACCTCTCGAATGACTCCCACCAAGTAAAAGCAGCACCAGCAAACTGGAATGTAGCAAACGAGACCCCACTGGTCTCCAAAATACCTGCAGTACGTAGTATCCTCTAGCACTTATCAAGAAAACCTTGGGCATCCTCACCCTCTGTGCCGCTGAAAGTCGGAGGCTTAAGTCTGCTGAACCTCTCCAGTCTACGCTGCTCATCCTCTGGCATAGCTGGAACTACAAAATCCTGGACTAGGATAACAGGCTGGGTTGGGTCTACCCCCGGTGTCTGAATACCCTATACAGCCTGCTCGGGTGTCCGGGTAGTTGGAGTCTGATTGCCTCCCCCGGCCTGAGCTATAGTGGAAGTAGTGGACATAGCAACTGCCTGAGCTAAACTGGAACACACCGTCAATATCTGAGCCAGGGTCTCCTGAAGACACGGAATAACAATAGGCATTGCCGGTGTGATGACCCAAAAGGTCATCTTGCATAATTTAAGCTATATCTGTGTTTTGAGGCTCCGAGAGCCTCCGTTAGTCTCACCTCTATATGCGTGAGCAGCCCGGGCATGTAGCCGGGAAGCTTATATGTGAAAAACGGATAAAATGAGTTTTGATAATTAATAAATGAATATAATTGACTTTGGTCAACATTTTTGGTAAACAGACCCGGACCCGTGATTCGATGGTCCCGGAGAGTCCGTAGGAAAATATGGGACTTGGGCATATGCCCGGAATCGAATTCCGAGGTCCCAAGCCCGAGAAATGAATTTTTAAAAGAAATTGTTTTCTGAAAATAATAAAGGAATGTGAAAGTGAAAAACTGTGTGAAAACCTCGTTACCGGGTCCGTATTGTGGTTACGGAGCCCGGAACAGGTTTATTATATATTATTTGTCCTATCTGTGGAATTTGGTGTAAAACGGGCGTGAATTGAGTGATTTCGGATCAAATGAGGTTTTGAGGTTTTAAAGAATTTGAAATGCGACTTGGAAAGTGATGTCATGTTCCCGAGGTCCGAATGAAATTCCGAGACCGGGAATAGTTCCGTGGTGTTATTTATAACTTGTCTGCAAAGTTTGAAGTCGTTCCGAGCAGTTTAGGCCGGTTCGGCGTATTGAAGTGAATTCTAGAACTTTAAAGTTCCTAAGTTTGATTAATTAGATTTTGAGGTTTGATTCAGGGTTTTTGATGATATTTTAATGATTTAAAAGCTTGAACAGGTCCGTGTAACGGTTTAGGAGTCGTGTGTGCTTTTGGTTTTGAGCTCCGAGGGCTCGGGTGAGTTTCGAGTGGCTAACGGAATGGTTTCAAGTTAGAAAAATCTGGTGTAGGCTCAGTTTTCTAGTGTCTGGTGCGGGCTTCAGTGCGATCGCACATAAAGCCCTCCGATCGCATAGGCTTAAGGGGAGGGGTGGTCAGGTTTCTCTATGCGATCGCATCACCCCATCCGCGATCGCATACAGGGGCAGTGTACCTGGGTGGGGGTTGGGTAGTTGTTCACTGCAATCGCATAACCCTTTCCGCGATCGCAGAGTTTTGCCCCAGTCATTCTCCGCGATCGCACACCTTCAACCGCGATCGCAGAGCTTGTGAAACCTGACCCTCTGCAATCGCAACCCAATTCCTGCGATCGCACTGTGTGATTTCGCCCAGTTAATTCTTAAGTCCAAAACAGAATATCAAACACGGGAATTCTTCAAGTCCAGCCCTCTCTTCCATCCCAACCTCCATTAGCGAACCTTGAGTCCACTTTTCCTCCATTGCTACTCGGGTAAGCTTCGTAACCTCGTTTTCTTCCATTATCTATCACTAATCACTAGAAATCTAGGCTTAAACTCATGAAATCAATTAGAAAATTGGGGCTTTTGGGTAGAACCTAGGTTTTGGGAAAATTGGATGATTCAACCTCAATTTGGGGTCGAATCTTAAAACTAATCATATGTTTGAACTCGAGGGTTATGGGTGATCGGGTTTTGGTCCGAACCTCGAGTTTCGACCACGTGGGCCCGGGGTCAAATTTTGGAATTTTAGGAAGAATGATTAGAAAAGGATAGTTAGGCTATGAGTTTGAGTTGTTGAATCGTTATTGATATACGTGAGTTGATTATGTCTAGATAATTTCGTTTCGGAGCCGGATTATAAAGGAAACGCGGTGTTAAAGGGTTGATCGCTCTATTTTGGACCCGAGGTAAGTGACTTGCCTAACTTCGGTGAGGGAATAGGTATTGTTAGCTACATGTTTCATTGTTAATCATGTTCGTCGCATAGGTAGAGTGACGAGTACCTATGTGATGAGAGTCTAGCATGACCGTGAGTCTAACATGATAGAAATCGTAGTTTTCTTCCATGTCTTCTATATTATGAAAGCTATTATTTGTAAGAGTATGTTGTTGTTGTGGTGAAAGAATGAGACGTGAATTGTTGTTGAGGATGAATATTTGTTGTCAAAGATATTTTGTTGAGATTGGTATAGCTGAGACCCTTGCCGGGCAACTGTGTGTTTAATATTGACATTTTCCCCCTCGTCGTACATTATTGTCTTGCATTTCTATTATGTTGAAATTTCCTTGCCATGATGTTTATCCTGTTCTGGTGAGGAAGAGGGGTGATGTTATTGTTATGCACGAGGGGACATGCCGTGCCGAGTGTTGATATTGTTACATATGCACGAGGGGACATGCCGTGCCGATTGATATTTATTATATACACACGACGGGACATTCCGTGTTGAGATATTTGTGATATACGCACGAGGGGAAATGCCGTTTCGATTTGATATTTGAGATTACGCACAAGGGGACATGTCGTGCTCTGTTATTTAATTGATTCCCCCGTACTGATAGTTGTTTTTCCCCGGTTTCTGTTTTACTTTTCAGTCGCCTTATCACTGTACCGTTATGTATTAGATGTTGTTTTCCTGTACCCTCAGCGTGTACACTATATACCTTACTTTATCGTTTAAATGCCAATATTATTGCTGCTCTTTAATGTGTTTTCCCTATTTGTTTCTCATATCTCGTCTATTTGATCATAACTGTTTCACTATCTGTTAAATTCTCGTACCTATATCTGCTTAGACTAGGATAGGTGATCGTATTATGCTAAGTCTAGCCTCGTCACTACTTCGGCCGAGGTTAGGCTTGGCACTTACTCAGTACATGGGGTCGGTTGTACTGATACTATACTGCACTTCCTTGTGTTGTGCAGATCCTGCTACCGGACCCCGTGCAGCGTTCTGAGGGAGATACCTTCAGTCCACGTTAGAGCTTCGAGGTACACACTGGCGTCCGTGGATCCCGAGGCTTCTTCCCATTATCGTTTCATTGTCTTTCTTCTTTATTTCCAAGACAGTGTTGTACCTTCATTCCAGACTTGTATGTAGTATTCTAGTAGCTAGTCCGTGGGATTGTGACACTCCGGTTTTGGGAACTTACACTATTTAAGTTTGTTATGTTCTTACTTTCCGCAATTAAAGATTGTTTATTTTTATTATCGAGGTTTGAAGGATTTTGTTGGAAACATGAGAAAGGGGAAAAGTATGTTATCGATTCTTCGGCTAAACGGTTGTCCTACTATTATCTCAGAATGTGGTGGAAATAAGTTAGCGTTTATTCCGTATTTAATTGTTTTAAATTACTATTGCATGTTATTCGTTGGCTGGCCTAACGGGCTCAACGTTAGGCGCAGTCATGGACCGAAGGTGGGATTTCGGGTCGTGACAGCCGGTGCCTGAGCCTTTCCCGCTGGAGCGCCATCGGCAGGAACCTGATCCTGAATGATAGGGGGATCCTGTGGTACTACCCCCGACTTCTGCCTGAGCTGGTCCCATACCTCTACCACGACCCCGAACCCTTGTGGGTCTGGCTGGTGTCTGGTCACCCTGATCGGTATTGTGTGTCCTCACCATCTGTGAGAGAATGAAACAACGTAAGTTTCGATTTCAAAAATCAATAGATTGGCACGAAAGAGTTCAAGAAAATAGGGATGTTTCCTAAAGGTTCTGCAGCCTCACGAAGATAAGTACAGACGTCTCCGTACCGATCCGCGAGACTCTGCTGAACCTGCTCATGACCGTTGAGTCCTTTATAACCTAGTGCTCTGATACCAACTTGTCATGACCCTAATTCCTAACAGGTCGTGATGGCGCCTATCGTGGAACTAGGCTAGCCAACCATCAGTTTACTACGCATTTGTTCAATTATAAGAGTTCACAATTCAATAATAAGCATGCAACCATAACATCAAATAATATAATTAAGTCTTAGCGTTCCCATATTAGCCTAAACAAACCTCCCAAGAAATAGAGTCAATAGTCATGAGCATATAAGAATAAATAAATCTAAACTCTGCTAAAAATATAATATATGTCTCTGAATCAAATGCTAGAAGTTGTGGACGCTGGATAGCTACCTCGAAATCCTTTGAACCGCTGCTAATGAACAAGGCAGCTACTGCTCCAAATCGGTACCTAAATCTGTGCACAGAGGCACAGGGAGTCTTTATGAGTACGCCAACTCAGTAGTAATGAAAATAAATCACAGTCTGAGAAATATAAAGCACACAGTACAGATACACCAATTCACAAAACCAGTAAAACACCAAGTCACCAGATAGTATTCATCAAATACATGAGTTCAAAAATCAGTTTCCAGAAATCCTTTGAAATCAGTGTAATATCAGTATATCTCAGTAAAACTCTCAATAAAACCAGTTTTAAAACGAATTAAATCATAGTTTGAAAACTCAGTAAAAATCTTCATAAAACTGCCCCTCGGGTCATAATCATATCTCGTAACAATGTCTTTCAGTATTAGCCCATCAGGCAACCTCACAATCACTCTGCATAAGCCCCGCGGGCATCACTCATTAGGTACCTGCGCTCACTGGGGGTGTGTATAGACTCTGGAGGGGTTCCTACAGCCCAAGCGCTATAATAAGCCACAACATGGCATAAATCACTCACAATATTGGCCCGCAACCTCACTCATATCATATCATCCTCACAATATAGGCCAGCAGCCTCACTCAGTCAGACACTCTCAATTTTCCCTTCAGGCCATAAATATACCGGGTTCTCGACCCGAAACAGTGTTTCATTTTCAAGAATTAGTATCCAAAATACTCTGAGTGTCAAAATAATTTCATAGGAAAAGACCGAGTGAAAAATCATAACGTATCAGTGAGGAAGATAGTAAAACATAACCCCCAAGGGGTAAGCAAGTCGGCACTAGGCCCCAAACATGGCTTACAGCCCAAATCATATCAAGTATATATAGTACTAATGGAAATAAGCTTTAAAAAGCCGTTTCGCCACTCAATAGTCGCCTAAATAAGGAATATATCTCCAAAGTTTCAACCTTTGCATTTCAAAACCCGTGAAAGGGTGCATAGTCCGAGGCTTCATACCCTCAGGACAGGATTTAAAGACATTACTTACCTCAAACTAGCCCAAAATTACTTCGCAATGCGTTTGCCTTTTGAATCAACTTCTAGACGCTCCAAATCTACCAAGTTCAGATTTTTTTATCATCAAATTATACTCAAAGAATAAATTCCAATTGAAAAATATCGAATTTAGCTCAAAAATCCGAATTCGGTCAAAACCCGACCCCCGGGCCTGCATCCCGAAACTCAAATTTTTTTATACAAAAATGTTCCTCGTTCTCTCACGAGTCCGTACATATAAAGAACACCAAAATCAAAGTTCGTTTGACCCCTCAAATTGACCCTTAAAGGTCTCATAATCTCAAGCCCTAACCCCACCTTTTTCTACTTATTTTCATGAGTTTAATACCGAGATTATACTCTATAATCACCCTTAAACAAGTTTTAATGATCAAAATACTTACCTCTATGAAGAACACTGATTTCCCTCTTCAAAAATCGCCTCAAGAGCTCTTTGTCCGTACTAAAATGGTGTAAAAAGGGTTTAGGTCGCGGAAGGGTTTATTTAAATATGCCCAGTTATTTCTTCACTGCGATCGCGGAAGTACTCACGCGATCGCGAAGAATAAATCTCCCAGGACCTCAGAAGACTCTATGTGATCACAGAACAAGCCACGCGATCGCGATTCAGTAGAACCTCAACCCACACGATCGTAGCCCGGCTCACGCGATCGCGATCGCCAAGAACAACTGACCCCGCTCCCCATGCGCCTGGCTAACTCTACGTGATCGCGGACTAGGCCACACGATCGCACTGCTTAAGCTCCTCACCTCACGCGATCACGACCGGACTTCTGCGACACTGATGCAAGAATATGACCAGGCTCCCAATTGTTCTGCGCGATCGCGACAATTTCCACGCGATCGCAATGAACAGATCCCTGCTGCACTAACACCAGAAAACAGCAGTATCTTCAAGTCCAAAAGTGCCCGATAACTATCCGAAATAAATCCCGATCCCCTCTGGACCCCAACCAATTATACAAACACATCATAAATGATCATTCAAACTTAGTTGCAGTCTCAAAACACTAAAAATAACATCAAAACTCCAAAAACACATCGGATTCAAGCCTAAGAACTTTGAAATTTATAAAATCCACCAACGATGCCGAAACTATTCAAAACAACTCCGATTGACCTGAAATTTTGCAGACACGTCCAAAATGACATTACTAACTTGTTCCAACTGTCAGAATTTCATTCCGACCCAGATAGCCTATTTCCCACTGCCGATCGGAATCGCCAAAAATAAACTTTCGCTAATTCAAGCATAATTCTACACCAGACATCACAAAATTATTCCGGACACACTCCCAAGCCCCAAATCACCTAGGGAAGCTATCCGAGCCGTAAAATTCGCATTCCGAGGTCGTTTACCAATAAGTCAAGTCTTAGTTGACTTTTTCCTATTTTAAGGCTATTTTTAAAGAAAGGCTAATTGACTGAACTCTCACTACAACCATTCGATTTCAAGACTATAAACTCTAATACAACAAATACAGAATGACCAATCCATGACAAGTCAATAACAACAATTATAATGCAAGTTTTATATAACGATAGACTGGGTCGTTATACAGAGAGGTTGTTTCCAATCGACCCACGGCTCAGGAAAGTAAAACAAGAAAAGAAAAGACAATTCATTAGTAACTCCAGCAGAAATCGCAGAAATAATAGCCTAAACAAGAAAGCATAAAATAAATGACATGCAGTAATATCAACCAGAAACTACCGACCGGGAGCACAATATAATACGCAAGCCATCTATGATAAACCATACCCAACCCCGCCTCTCCCCGGGGATGAAGTAATAAAAGCTCTAGAATCCCTTATTATACAACCCTAATGCTAGACCTCTAGACCTTCCTATCAAGGGACATGTCCTCGGTAATCCGCAATCTCGCCATGTCCTGCCTAATCACCTTTCTCCAATACTTCTTAGGCCGCCCTCTACCTCTACTCGAGCCAACCACCGGCATCTTCTCACATCTCCTCACCGGGGCATCAAGGCTTCTCCTCCACACGTGTTCGAACCATATGAGCCACGCTTCCCGCATCTTCTCATCCACCGGGGCCACCCCCACCTTCGCCCCAAATTTCTTCATTCCTAATCCTGTCAATCTTAGTGTACCCGCACATCCACCTGAACATCCTCATCTCCTTAACCTTCATCCTCTGAATATGGGAGTTCTTAACAGGCCAACACTCTGCCCCATACAACATGGCCGGTCTAACCACAGCTCTGTAAAACTTACCCTTGAGTATCGGAGGAACTTTCTTGTCACACAAGACTCCTGATGCAAACCCCCATTTCATCCACCCCGCCCCAATACGATGAGTGACGTCCTCGCCGATCTCTCCGTCCCCATGAATAACCGACCCAAGGTACTTGAAGCTGTCCCTCTTGGGGATGACCTGAGATCCAAGCTTCACGTCCTTGCCTACTTCACTCGACTCGGCGCTAAACTTGCACTCCATGTATTCTGTCTTAGACCTGCTTAACTTGAAACCCTTATCCTCGAGGGTTTGTCTCCAGACCTCCAACATCTCGTTATCACCGACCCTCGTCTCGTCAATCAGAACTATGTCATCAACAAATAACATACACCACCCCTTGAATATGGTGTGTTAGTATAGAATAGCTTTTATCAAATAATATTTTACCTCCAAAGTAAAATTTGATTTTAGTCGAGCCTAATAGATACTAAATACTGAGTAAAAAAAAATTAAAAAAAAAAGATACCTATCACGTTTTATTTGAAGTTATTTTAATTTGGCATTCTTTCGTATAGTTGCCATACATCTTTGTTTTTAGTTTTGGTTTGTAGGTCGATGTACGTAAGCCATTTGGTCATATTGACGTGTTCTAAGGACAAGGTTTAATTAATGTTAACCATTAGTATGGATAATGACCCGCATAAGTGAAATAATATGGGCTAGTGTTTTTGAATTTACAATTAAAAAAATAATCGGCATTTGTATAGTCATTAAAAAATAATCGATATTTTATGTGGAGATAAAATATGCACAAACATATTTTGAAACGCGGAAAGATCCAGCATAATATGCTAGAATATGGAGCTCTTGTGTATAAACTTCCAGCATATTATGTTGGAACATCAGCACAATATGAAATCTTTCCGGATTTTAAGGGTCTTTTTGTTCAAATTTATTTTTTTGTTTTTACATTAAAAAAAAGGCTAGATTTTGATTATTTTTGAGATTGTGGTTATTTTTCAATTACCAATTGTAAATCAGATTATTTCTGATTTTTATCCCACAAAAATATTGTTGAGAAGTGTTTTTGCAGTTTGAGATTGTATACGACTTGTGGTATACGGTCCCTTTATTATCACAAGGTAGGAATAATGTCTACGACACACTACCCTTCTCAGATGTAAGATATTAATGAATATGTTATTGTGTTATTGTTGTTGTTAAATTGAAACTCGGTTATTTTTCGTTCGCCTGAAAAGTTTCTCTTTAGTGATAAAGCTTTTTTTACTAAAGGCGTTTTCATTCTTAACTTGAAACTTTTAATTAAAAATAAATATATTGAAGTTATACTATTAAATTGATATAAATATCGAATATATATTTAGTGGTTGAGTGGTGTGGCGTCTGGGAATGCAATTTGTGAAAGGCAAATATATGAACAGCCTTTGATAAGTCAACTGATAAGTGACTGTTTGGCATCTTCTGCTGCATTCTCTGTTTCTTCATTCATGTTTTAATTTGTAGGCCAGCAATCCCTTGCACGTAGTTTGACTCTTCCAATTCCCTCTCAAATCTTTTTTTTATCTTAAATCAATAATATGTACCTAAAAGCATAAAAATAATGTTTAAGGCATAAAAGGTATTTTTTTTTTCCATTTTAATTTAAATGACGTTGTTTGATTTGGCGTAAATTTTAAGAAAAACAAAGAAAGTTTTAAAACATGTAGTCCAAAAACTTAAGAGGCAAAAGTTTTATGGGACGTAATATTTGTGAGGCTGTAAAAACTTTTCATTAGAGATAAAGTGAAAAAAGATAACAAGTTTAAACAATTTTCTTTTAAATATAAAACTATATATATCTTTTTTTTTAGAACGGACGAATAACGAAAGTGTGCCTTTTAAAATAAAACGAAAGGAGAATGTCATATTAGTCATACAAGGGAGCGCAACTTAGGGTAGAACATTATTAATAAACTAATCTTGACCTGGATCATTTGACTCTTAATAAGCAATCCATTCGTAGATTAGGTTCTTAATTTCTTTGAAGTTATACTGTGAAAATATGTTTTTTGTTTGACCAGGATTACTTGCTTTTTACTAAAAAATATTGAATTTAAGCTTATGTTATGAGAATAAGCGTGAGTTCAACTTTTCAAGAGAGGTGGAGCGGGGACTTAAAATTTACGGCTTTGGGATTTTACTCCTTTTAAGTTATAAAAATTTAAATTAATAATTTTTTATATTTTTAGTGAACTTCTTATAAATGAATACGTAATTTGAACTAAAATTACTGTGTTCAACCGCGCCAATCACCTAAACTCTAGCTTTTCCTCTAGTTCAAGACTCTTTTCACATGGAAATGACATCGGGTATGCTTTTTTAAGTATGTTGTTTAAAATATATTCACACATTAGCCAATTTTGTTCAAACTTCAGGACACGACGTCCTAGAGTTTAAACCTCAAAGTTCAAATTTCAGGAAACGGTTAAGGGTCTGATTTATCATTCTACTATCATAAATAGGCCTTATTTATCCTCCGTTTGAGTTTCTTATCAAAAATGTCCCCATCGTTATACATTAGTTGCACAATTATGCCTCACCCGTTAAAACCACCCTACCATATTTTTAAGGAGCATGTGGCATCCTTTGATTGGACCAGACGACCCACCCCATTCTTTTAATTAAAACCCGCCCGATCCAATAACCGCACCTAGACCCATCGGTTTAGACCAGTCCATTTTCCATGGAGATTTCCATTCCTGTTTTCATCTTCTAGGCAGCCCTCTTCCTTACTCAAGAAAGGAAAAATAACAGTTGATTATACTGTTACAGTGCAGTAACTACAAGCCCAAAAAAGACTACTACCACACACCATTTGTTTCTCTTCTTTGTTCTGCAGAAACTAAATTGACTGGCGGCACTTTTTGATCTCCCCAACATCTGAGCAGACTCCATAACTGGGAGTCCCGATAGGGTCAGTAGAATATACTGATGAAAAATTGACTCTTGAATCTGGTCAAAGAATGTGTTTACGTGGAAAGAGGCAGATCTCTTAGGGGTACCACAAATAATGGACTTACTAGTTCTTTTTCTATCTATGAAGTACAAAATCTCAAAGTCTTCAAGAGCCACAAGAATGCACCAATAAGAAAAGTTGTAATAGTCAAGGTAATAAAATTAGTAACCTTCTCAGCGGAACGCGACCGTTCCTCATGTGAGAAAAGCAGAACCCATATGAGAAGAACCAAGCTAAACCAAATCCAAACTTGAACACTTTTCTTTAAACCAAAGACAAAATACAACACCTTCTTCCTAAAAAAAAAGTTCAATTCTATCAACAAGGCAACAAAATGTATTAACCACTTAGTAACCAGCATGCCACCATAACAAGGACAATCCATTTCCAGATCCTCAAATCCCAAAGCTTCCAATTATGGAACTTCTTTACCAATAAGCTGGCAAGTAAACATCCTAAAGGCAAAGAAACAACAGTCATTCTTTCCGAGGGAGATGAAAAGAGGAATGGAAATCTCGATGAAAAATGGGTTGGTCTAAACCGATGGGTCTAGGCGTGGTTATTGGGTCGGGCGAGTTTTAATTAAAAGAATGGGGCGGGTCGTCTGGTCCAATCAAAGGATACCACGTGCTCCTTAAAAATCTGGTAGGGTATGTTTAACGGGTGAGGGATAAATGTGCCACTAATGTATAACGGTGGGGACATTTTTGATAAGAAACTCAAACGGAGGATAAATAAGGCCTATTTATGATAGTAGAAGGGCAAATCAGACCCTTAACCGTTCAGGAAATCGTATCCTAAAGTTCGAAAATTGTGTTAAGAAGTTTGAATCTTATGTCTTGAATTTTAAATTAGTGGTTCAAAAATTCAGGACACTTAGTCGTGATGAATTTCAAATTAGCAGCTCAAAAATTGAGGACACTAAGTTTTGAATTTCCAAACTTAGAATACTTAATCCTGAAGTTTAGGTCAATTAGCTAATCTTTAAATACATTGTAAATTATAAATATATTTTAAATAACATACTTAAAAATGACTATCGCCCGCACTTCGTCCGGGCTTCACGTTGACTCTCTTTACTGCCACTTGTAGACCGGGTTTCTTAACCTTTGGTGATCTGGTCCGCACAATAATGCACATTTTCTCTTCAATTATTTATGCATTCAAATCTTACTATAAATAGAAGCCAAGACTACATCAGTTTCTCCATCCCTTAATTTTAAAAATATAATAACTAAGCTTTGAACAAAAACGAAAACATGGGTTCTAAGGCATTTCTTTTTCTTGGCCTTTGTTTGGCTATTTTTTTCCTGATAAGCTCTGAGGTTGTAGCTGCGGAGTTGGCTGAGACTTCCAACTGTAAGCTTACTTTCATTTTATTCTGAAAAAATGAAAATCTCTTCTCTCATTTATATGGTATAGCATTTAACTAATTATATATATATGGTGAAACTTTAAAAAAATTGTACGCTATCAGTATATTTTAACATGTTGTAACATTGAACATTCTTTAACCTTTCAAATTAGTATTTTATCAACTAGTAAATCTTAATTTGAATTCCACATAGAGCTAGTGGTTGAGTTACACTTTTGTATTTACTAACGCTTTGGCTTGATCATAACTCTTAATATATACTCTCATTATTTTATTTTAAGTGTCATAGCATGATTGGATACAAAGTCTAACTAAGAATATAAGTAAAATTTTTGAATCTTGTGATCCTAAATTAAAGTTGTATAAAAACATACAAAAAATGTCATGTGAATCAGGGGCGTATCTAGGATTTGATGGCTATGGGTGCAACTATTTTAATGTAAATCGATCACTAGTGAAGGAGATTGAATTAGGGTATACATTTATTCGATTTGATCTGTTTTGAATTAATTCGGTTCGATTCGATTCATTTTCAATTAATTCAGTTTAATTTGAAAGATTTTTCAAGCATAAATGAATATGTGATACACCCTTCAATCTACGTATGGTTGATTAATATTATGTCTTTACTGCAACACTCAAAAATAAGTAGCATTAGATGGGTAAACAGAAAAGATGATTAAATTACATCAAAATAAAATTTAAAGATCTAGAAAAAATAAAGGGAGCTGGTATACAATTTAAATAAATAATAAAATGGGATTGTACCAAAAAGTGAATAATAAAGATGAAGAAATTAAAAGAAATTATGAAAAGGAGCATAAAAAGGAAGGATTGGTAACAAGGGGTGAACTAAGACCATAAGTGTAGGAAGTTGCGATCCTTGGTCCTGCAGGTGGGATATTTTCAAGGCTTCAAACCATGGCACCTACAATAAATAAATAAACATAAATAAATATATATATATTCGCCCCTAATTTGAGTCTTATAGTATTAAACATGTGTTGTACGAGGAGAGTCATAAAGGGTAAAAATGAGAATGTTGGAACTTAAAAAACTTACTTATTGATTAAATATAGAAAAAGTATTTACTTCAAAACACAATAGAAAGGAAAGAACGGCACATAAATTGATACATATGAACGTACTATGTTTTAATTTTCATAATTGTTGCAGCAAATAAATTGGATAACGAGAATGGTGTAAACGTTGACGGACGTAGCGGATACAATGACGTTGGTAGTGATGGATATTATGGTGGTGGTCGCGGCCGTGGTGGTGGTGGTTATAAACGTAGAGGATGCCACTATGGTTGCTGTAGGAAAGGTTACAATGGTTGCAAAAGGTGTTGTTCCTACGCAGGTGAGGCCATGGATAAAGTCACTGAAGCCCAGCCTCATAACTGATTATTATATGTAATATATAAAGAGTTTAAGTTATATATACCGCTAGTGTATATAACTTATACGTTGTGACAAGATGTGATAATCTTTCTACTTTAGACCTTGCTTGTAACAAGTATGAATAAGCCATTCGGTTCTTATGGATGGTTGGTCATGTAATGTTTTGTTGTACAATATATTGTGATAATATGTTTCCATATTGTTTGTTTTCTTCAAATTTAGAGTAAAGGTTTTTCTTCATGAATATTATAATTCTCTTTTAGTTCTGCCCGCGAATTTACAATTCAAGTATAGATGGAGGTACAACACAGCTAACGGGTTTTGATGGAACTCAATAACTTCGATCTAAATTTGATATATTTATTGTAAGAAAATTATGTACAAACTATTAATATAAAATAAAATAACTTAAAGAGACTAAAAATTTCGTACCCGTAAAATTTCAAATTTCGACGCCGCCTCTAAACGTTCAGGCCACTCTAAATTATCAAAAAGGGAGAAATAAGCATATCCACTATTTAAGCGTGGAGAATAATTAGAAGAAAAAAAAGCTAAGAGTATACTAGACGGCGCAATCATATTATTTGCAGTTTCTTCTAGATTATTTATCAAATTGGGCAATTAAAGTTTCACGTACTTTAGAATGGGATTAGGCTAAATTAACCATCTCAAAATTTAGCTGGGGTTGATGGGCCGAATCGAGATGAGTTAAATAATGAGTAATAAATTAAATTGCTATCTTTTCATAAATAGCCAACAAATATATTTAATGTGTAAGTATCGGCTAGGGACTATAAATATTTTTACCCGCCAGTGAAATATACTTCCCTCTTAAAAATAATGAGTGATAGCCTAACCATCCAGCTCTAACCAGATTTTAGTGTCTTTATTTGTTTTCTTATAACTTGTTTGATTATAAAAAATCTTTGTTATAATTATCTAACATATCAAACAAAAAATATTATTATTTAATATTTTGACAAGTAAACCAAATTAGCTCAACTTTTACTACAAGTCTTTTAGACAGGTTAATTTGGGCTATTATTCCCGGCCGAACCTGCTTTCTTGCCATATCATTATGGACTAACTTCGATAATACCCCTAATGTTATCGTGTGGAGTAAAGTACATAAATAGCCCTTAAAAGTAAAGGGTCTTAAATTTTTATCCCCACTTGTCCGATGGGCGGAACTTTAAGTTTAACAAGTATTGCCTCTCACATACCCCATGGGTAACAATTTTAACTTTAGATATTCAAATTCTACCAATGGGACAAGCAAGGGCCAAAAATAAAAGATCACCAAAAAAAGTTTATATTTCTGCAATTATTTGGGGGGGGGGGGGGGGGGGGGAGGGAGGGGGAAAGAATCTTCGAGGAACGGTCATGGCGAGGCGATGACTATTGTTTCTTAGGCCATTTTTGATGGTCCGGCAAAATTATAGGCAGTTTAGGTCCGGTCGCCTGGATGAATGCAGATGGCACAGGCTATAGCTCCCGAAAATCAGTGAATCTGGCGGNTAAACCCTCGAATCACTAAATATATATAGCGGGGATGTCTCTTAGTAATGTTTAATGGCTACTCGCGTGATTTGGAATAGAGTAATTAAAATCTTCTAGGTAAAAAATTAAAGAGCTCCATCTAATAACTTCTATGAATATACACTAGGTTGCACAAAAAAGTCGTTTTTGGATCAATCCAAAGCCCAAAAAGGTTTTTAGAAGGTTAAAAGGTCCGTTGAGCGCCTCAAGGCTATGTCATAATAGATCCGAACACTTGCCCCGGATCGACTTCCAGATCATAATTGCTCTAGTAAATAACTAAAGAAAATAGATAGATGGGAGATAGAAAAATAGAAGAGAAACGAACTAATTATAGAAATATCTCTCTATCTCTAAGGTTCACTAATTATTTGACTATGGCCCTAAAACATCAAAAATGAGGAACAATCATGGCGAGGAGATGACTATTGTTCCTTAGGTTATTTTTTATGGTCCGGCAAAATTTTAGGCGGTTCCGATCCAGTATCCCAGATGCATACAGATGAGGTGAGCTATAACACATGAAAATCTGAGAATCGGGCGGAATTGCAGTTTTATGGCGCTAAAATACCAAAAAACGAGGAACGGTCATGGTGAGGCGATGACTATTGTTCCTTAGATCATTTTTAATGGTCCGCCAAAACTTAAGTGGTTTCGCATCCGATCGCCTGGATGCATGCAGATGACATGGGTTAGCATACGAAAATCTGAAAATCTAGCGGAATTTCAATTTTATGGTCCTAAAATGCCAAAAATGAGGCACGGTCATGGCGAGATGATGACTATTGTTCCTCTGGTTTTTTTTATGTTCTAATAAAATTTAGGTTGTTCGGGTCCATTTGTCCGGAAACATGCAGATGGCGAGGGCTATTGCACGCACAAATCTAGGAATCGGGCAGAATTCCAGTTTCATGACCCTAAAACATCAAAAAACGTAAAATGTTTGTGGCGAGGCGATTACTATTGTTCCTTAGGTTTTTTTGATTGTCCTACAAAATTTTAGGCGGTTCGGGTCTAGTTGCGCGGATTCATGTAGATTGCGTAGGATATAATATACAAAAATTTAGGAATCGGGCGAAATTTCAGTTTTATGGCCCTAAAAGACCAAAAAAAATAAGGAACAATCATGGAAAGACTATGTCTATTGTTCCTTAGGTTGTTTTTGGTAGTCCAGCAAAATTTTAGACGGTCCGGGTCCGGTCGCCTAGATGCACACAGATGGCGTGGCTATAGTACACAGAAATCTGGGAATCAAACGGAATTCTAGTTTTATAGTCCTAAAATACCAAAATAAAAAAGAGGAACTGTCATGGAGAGACAATGAATGTTGTTCCTTAGGATATTTTTTATGATCCGGTAAAATTTAAGGTAGTTCGGATCCGGTCGCCGGGATGCATGTTAATGGCATGGGCTATAGCACATGAAAATCTAAACTCGGGCGAAATTCCAGTTTTATGGCCCTAAAACGCCTAAAAACGAGGAACGTATGGAGAGGCGATGACTATTGTTCCTTAGGTCCTTTTTTATAGTCCGGCTATAGCACACGAAAATTTGAAAATCAGGCGAAATTCTTATTTTATGGCCCTAAAACACTAAAAAATGAGTAACGGTCATGGTGAGGCGATAACTATTGTTCCTTAAGACGTTTTTCATGGTACGATAAAATTCAGGCGGTTCAGGTATGGCCGCCCGGATGCATGCTGATGGCATAGGCTATAGCACACGAAAATTTAGGAATCCAGCAGAATTCCAGATTTATGGCCCTAAAATGCCTCAAAATGAGGAACAAACATGGAGCGGCGATGACTATTGTTCCTTAGGTTATTTTTGATAGTCCGACAAAATTTTAAGCGGTTCGGGTCGGATCGCCGGGATGCATGGTGATAGCGTTAGCTATAGCAGACGAAGATCTGGGAATCGGGCGTAATTCTAGTTTTATGGCCCTAAAATACCAAAAAATGAGGAACAACCATCACAAGGTGATGACTATCGTTCCTTAGGTCATTTTTTATATTCCGAAAATTTTTTAGGCGGTTCGGATCTAGTCGATGGCATGAGCTATAGCACACGAAAATTTGGGAATCAGACGGAATTCCAGTTTCATGGCCCTAAAACAACAAAAAATGGGGAACGGTCATGGCGAGACTATGATTGTTGTTCTTTAGGTCATTTTTGATGGCCCAAGAAAATTTTAGGTGGTTCGAGTCCAGTCATCCGGATGCATGCAGATGGCGTGGTATAGCACACGAAAATCTGTGAATTGGGAGAAATTTCAATTTTATGACCATAAAATACCAAAGCTACTAGGTTCCTCCGAACTCTTCGACAATACTCTCCCTCCGCCCCTGCTTTTCGATGCGACTTCAAATTTAGTCGGGTCCCTATACATATAAAAAAAATATTTTGAAGGTGCTTTATGAAGTTGAGTCTAATAAACAATCTACATATCCAGCGACCAACTTAATAACATGTATGGTTATTCCATTAATGTAATATTTAATCTTAGCCCGCAAAATGTTCAGATGATAATGCTATAAATAGACGCAAAATATTCATTAATTCCCTCATATCACAAACTAAATTAGTAGTTATACACTCCATCCGTCTCATATTACCATTCATGGTAGCTAAAAATACTTGTCTCAAATTATTTGTCATTTTAGAAGTTCAAGACAAAATTGATTATTTTTTTCCTTTTTTACCTTTAGTAATAATTGTTGTTGAACATGAAGATAACACATAAATATAATAAATATTTAATGAAGAGAAGTTATATCTTATGAGATAAATAAGGATAGAATAACCCAATCTTTTCTTAATTAATATTTTTTAAGAAAGCGTATAAAAGAAATACGACATATAATATGAGACGGAGGGAGTAATTTTCAAGCAAGAAAAAGACATGGGACTAAAAGCATTTATGCCTCTAAGCCTTGCTTTGGCTATTTTACTTGTGATAACATCAGAGGTTGCAGCTAGGCAGTTGGCTGAGAGCCCCTGAAGTCCTGTGGGTAAAGGTGAGATTCCTTAGCTTTTAAGACCTTTTCACTTTCTACAAGTAAAATATATATAGTTTAACCCCTCCGTCCCATATCTAAACAGACTTTGACTAGCACGAAATTTAAGAAATAAAAAAAGATTTTTAAAATTTATAGTCTAAAATAAAGGTAAAGTATTAGGGAGTCGAGCGTTGTCTTTGTCTGTAACAGTAGTTTTAGTACATGACTTAGTGTGATTTGTGTAGTTTCGTATTCCTTGACTTCTCTTATTATATGTTATTTCTTTCGTTTCGTCTTTTTGATTGCAGTATCTAGTGTTAGTTTTGTATTTTCGCTTCGACTTTTTGATTTGTGTGCTTGTTGTCGCCCTTCCTTTTACCTTTCCCAAGCAGAGAGTCTACCGGAAATAATCTTTCTGCTTTCTTGAAGATAAGGGTAAGGTCTGCGTATACACTACCCTCCCAAACCCCACTTATGGGAATACACTGAAATTGATGTTATTTTTGAGAGCAGTACATTTCAAGAGTTTTAATTTTCATTTTAAACCAACCCCTCAAGTTATGAGGTAACTCTAACTCTAATTAAGTAATACATTATGTGTTCCACTACAAGAGAAGTGATTATTAACGAGGGAAAATCCAGTCGTTAAAAGCCCAAATATGGTCTTTATAGGTCATTAATGACCGGGCAAAAACTGGCCTCCACCGGTCACTAAATGAGCCATCATTAAAAGTTAATGACCGGATTGGAGTTCGGTCATTAAAGATTCATTAGCGACGACGTGATTTATGGTCGTTATACTTACTCTTTTGTGACCGAATTTTTCCCTCGTTGATTTGTCATCCGGTCGTTGAAGCTCTTTAAAACAACCACAAGTTCAATTACTATAATTACTTTTAGCGACTAGAGTTCTCTTTCATTAATTGTACCTTACTTTTAACGATAATATTTTTAACGAATTTTTTTTCCGCTAATACCTGTTCAACAATCTGACAATCCAATCATTAAATAGTTGTAAGGGCTATATTTTCCTTCGCTAACATGAAATTTTAATAAATGCAATTAGATAATTCATAAATTTTTCTCTGTGTTTGCGCAATAATATTTGTTATTCTATATACTTTTACACACTCATCAGGAAAAATAATAAATAACCATATGTATTCACAAACTTAATCTGTCAATGTAACGATCCGGCCGGTTGTTTCGAGAGTTGTAGCGTGTTCCCTCATTTACTGCTCATTTTGTACTTTATAACTGTAATATGACTTACCGAGTTAGTCGGTTTGGGTCCAGAAGGATTTCGAAATGAATTGAGACACTTAGTCTCTAATGGAAATCTTAAGTTGGAATAATTGACTAGATGTTGACTTATGTGTAAAAGACTCCGAATGGAGTTTTGATGATCCCGTTAGCTCCATTCGGTGATTCTGGACTTAGGAGCGTGTTCAGATTGTGATTTGGAGGTTCTTCGTATATGAGGCTTGAAATGGCGAAAGTTGAATTTTTGGGGTCATTTGTGGAGTAGGTCCGTGGTGTCATTTGTGACTTGTGTACAAAATTTGTGGTCAATCAAACGTGATTTGATAGGTTTTGGCGCAGGTTGTAGAAATAGGAAGTTTCAAAGTTCATTAGGCTTGAATCTATGTGCGTTCGTGTTTTTGATGTTGTTTGAAGTGATTTGAGGGTTCGACTAAGTTCATATGATGTTTTGGGACTTGATGGTATGTTTGGTTGAGGTCCCGGGGGCCTTGGGGACATTTCAATGATTAACAGATCGATTTTGGACTTGGTATGCTAGCTGAAGTTTTCTGGTCACCGCGTTCGCGTAGAGTATGTTTGAGGGGCAGGCTGGTTTGTTCTATGCGAATGCGGGAGAACGGACGCGTTCACGATGAAGGCTTATCTAGGAAAAATAAAAGTTTCAAAAATGATGGTTTTGAGTTCATAACACAAAATTGAGTTTGGAGCTCGGTAGAAGATGATTTTTGGAGAGATTTTCACGTGGGTGTTTGGGGTAAGTGATTCCAATCTAGTTTTGGTTAATTTCCATGATTATGCCTTTGATTCTACCATTAAATTTGTGAATTAGCGTGGAAATTGGGGAAAATGAAGAAAAGTTCTTAGACTAGATTTTTTGGAGGGGGGGGGGGGGGGGGGGTTGAATGGGATTTTGATATCGGATTTGAGTAATATAAGTATGGGTGGACTCGTTGTGACTTTTAACCGATTTCGAGAAGTGGGCCCCGGGGCCAGCTTGGAGATGATTTTGGATTTTTTAGTTATAATCTCGTATTTTCTTGTGGAATTGATTCCTTTAGCCCGTGTTGATTGTATCATATTGTTTGTGGTTAGATTCGAGTCATATGGAGGCTGATTCGTGAGGCAAAGGCGTATAGGAGTAGAGTTTTGCACGGATTGAGGTAAGTAACAGTCCTAAATCTGGTTCTGAGGGTATGAAACCCCAGATGATGTGTTATGTGATTAGTTTGGAGGTGATACACACGCTAGGTGACGGGCGTACGAGCATGCACCGTAGGAATTGTGACTTGGTTCATTCCATGGAACTGTAAAGTTGAATAACTTGTTGTTCGCTATATGCTCTCCATGTGTTATAGAAATTTGACTGTAAATCATGTAAGAAATCATGTTTAGGCTATGTGTTGGTACTGTTGGGACCCACAGAGGTCGTGTTACATGTTGAATTACCTGCTACTTGCTATTTGTACTCAGTCTCAGTTTTACTCGCATATTATATCTCAGTTTCTATTATTCCTTGTTGATACGTAATATCATTGCTATTTGGGCTGATTTACATGATTACTGAGAGCCTAGGAGACTGGAGATGTTGATAACTAAGTGAGGCCGAGGGCCTGATTTTGAGGATATTTATGGGATCGGGCTGCACGCCGCAACATGTTTCATAGGTTTATGCCATGATTGGCTTGATAAAGCACTTGGGCTGAAGGATCCCATTCAGAGTCTGTACACACCCCCAGTGAGCGCAGGTACCTACTGAGTGTGAGTGCCGAGCGATTGGAGGAATGAGTGACTGTGAGAAAACTAGTGACTGTGAGGTTGGAGTGAATGGGAGGACTGAGTGACTGTTGCTCTGAGAGGATGCATTTGATTTCTTTATTGTTTCACCTAGCTGCCATATATCACTGCTTTGAAATTTCTGAGACATTACATCCGATTTTACTTGAACTTGACATGAATAAACTGATTTGACTTATATTGCCGAATTTGAAAGCATGCCTATTTTCTTTTGTTGAGACTACTGAAATTGAACAATAATTGTGTAGCTCGTCACTATCTTCAGTTCTTTATTTAGTCTTATTACTCATTGAGTTAGTTGTACTCACGCTACACCTTGCACTTAGTGTGAAGATCCAGGTGTTTCCCGACACGGTGGGTATTGATACTTTGCACAGCTAATCTTTGGAGACTTCGAGGTAGCTTCCAACATTCGCAGTCCTTGTTTTCTCCTTCCTTATCTTTTCTTTTATTGTATATAGTTTCGGACTATCTTATAGAGTGTATTCCAGACTTGTGACATGTAGAGGCTCATGGACTCTGTGACACCCCGATTTTGGAGTTTTTCGCGTTGTGTTTGGATATTCTATCTTGGTTATGAGAAATTAATATTTAAACTACTTGAAAAATCCATTTTTGTTAAATATGTTGGAGTTATTCGTAAATGTCGGCTAGCCTAGTACCAAGATAGGTTAAGATTTAGGTGACAAGTTGGTTTTAGAGCCTAGGTTACTTAGGTCTCACGAGTCATGAGAAGGTTTATTACAGTCTTGCGGATCGGTACAGAGACGTCTGTACTTATCTTCGAGAGGCTGTCGAACCCTTAGGAAACTTCACATTCTTGTATTCTTATTGTGCAGATTGTTGATCCCGGTAACTAAACTTCTGTTGTTCTATTCTCTCACAGATGGTGAGGACACGTACTATCATACAAGATGGATATCCACCAGTACCACCAGCTAAGGTCGCGGTAGAGGCTGCGGTAGGGGAAGAGGTGCAGCTCGTACAGTAGCTAGGGCAGCACTTGCATATCCACCAGTTGCCCCAGTTTAGGAGCAGGTTCCAGTTGTGGATGAGCCAGTGGGGCCAGCTCAGGCACTAGATATACCCATTGTGATTCCAGGCCTTCAGGAGGCCTTAACTCAGATTCTAACCGTGTGCACTAGTCTTGCTCAGGCGGTCTTTGTTCCGGCCAAAGAAACTACTTCTTAGGTCGGGGGAGGTACTCAATTTTCCGTCGCCCGTACACCAGAGCAGGTGATACAGGGACTCTAGACATCGGGGGCACTGCCAGCTCAACTTGTTGCAGGTTCTCAAGCCCATGTGGTTCCTGTTATGACTGATGATAAGTAGAGGAGGCTAGAGAGGGTTGGGTGGCTCCAGTCTCCATCTTTCAATGGGCCATAATTGGAGGATGCCCAGGGTTTCTTGGACAAGTGTTAAAGATTCTTCGTACAACAGGTATTCTGGAGACCAGTGGGGTCTCGTTCACTATTTTTCATTTCACTGGGGATGCCTTCAGATGGTGGTAGGCTTATGAGAGGCGTAGGTCGTACGGTGAAGCACCACTTACATGGAAGGAGTTCTCCATTCTCTAGTTGGAGAAGTTCGTACAGCAGTCTCGTAGAAAAGAG
The DNA here is from genome assembly GCA_005239495.1 of Nicotiana undulata. Taxonomy (NCBI): domain Eukaryota; kingdom Viridiplantae; phylum Streptophyta; class Magnoliopsida; order Solanales; family Solanaceae; genus Nicotiana; species Nicotiana undulata. The sequence continues at coordinate 60,777 of ML277338.1, read as the reverse complement.
TTGTGCTGACAGTTTTAGCAGCTTCGTTAGGATGGTATGTCTGTGTAACAGTACAAGATAAGGTTTTATGAGTGGGCTCATGCAGTTTTGTTGGTTCCCATTGATATGGAGAGGATCATGAGGTTCATTAATGGCCTCACATATCAGCTGTGGTTTCTAATGACCTGGGAGAGGGTGTCTAGTGCTACTTTCGATGAGGTTGTCGACATCACTCAGCAGATAGAGTTGGTCCGCAGTTAGGAGTGGGGTGTGAGGGAGGCCAAGAGGCCTCGTGGATCGAGATGTTTCAGTGGTGTTCCTTCTAGGGGTCAGTTCCACCACGACAAATATCTTTCCTAATCTTGTTGAGGGAATAACCCTTATGATATGACCTTATCTGTCTAATTAGAATGTGTGAGAAGTGACACTTATGAGAGTTGACGGGCGTATATATGGATGCTATGTATGATCATGATCGAGGGTACTCTTTAGGCTATATAAAGATATCGTCAGTGAACACTATCAAAAAATAGTCGAGGAAAGTCTTAAATACTCTATTCATAAGATCCATGAAAGCTGCTGGAGCATTCTTTAGCCCAAATGACATCACTAGAAATTCAAAGTGACCATACTGGGTCCTGGAAGCTGTTTTTGGGATATCCTTCCCCCTTATCTTTAATTGGTGATACCCCGACCTTAAGTCAATTTTGGAGACGCACTTAAACCTTAAGTCAATTTTGGAGACGCACTTAACACCCTTTAACTAATCAAAAATTTCGTCTATTCTTGGAAACAAGTTTTTATTCTTGATTGTGACCTTGTTGAGTTTTCGATAATCGATGCAAATTCTTAATGATCCATATTTATTCCACGCAATGAGAACCTGTGCACCTTAAGGCGACACACTCGATCAGATGAATCCCTTTTTTGCAAGTCCTTCAACTACTCTTTCAGTTCCTTCAATTATGTCGGAGCTATTCTATAAGGTGTCATTGATATAGTCCGTGCACCTGGCAAAACATTGATCTAGAAGTCAATACTCCTATCTAGTGGAACTTTGGGAAGCTCATCCAAAAAGACATCCAGAAATTCATTCACAACCGACACGGACTAAAGTTTCAGTGCCTCAACATGAATGTCCGTGACTGGGACCTAATGGTAGATACATCTATTATCGTTTATCTTCGCTGCCTTAAGGTAAGAAATAAACCTTCCTTTGGGAACAACATCAACCCCCTTCCATTCAATGATTGGCTTGTTGGGAAACTCAAACCTAATAGTTCTGGTTCGACAATCAAGCATGGCAAAACACGAGTATAGCCAGTCTATCCCTATTATCACATAAAAGTCCACCATCACCAATTCAATGAGGTCAGCAGTGGTGTCTTGACCATGCATTGTGACAATACAATCCCTGCAAACCCATGTGGCCACAATAAACTTACAACCTAGAGTAGATACAGAGAACAACTCACGAAGCTATTTCGATTCTATCCGAATTCCATAGAAACTGCCACCATCTTCCCATAGTTAATATCAAAATGCAAGGCGGCTGTAGCGAGGGCTAAGGCCTTGCACAAACCAGTGCACCCTAGCCTCTATTTTGGGCAACATGTAGAGAGTATACTTTGAAAGATCCAAATATTTCAGGTGGTAGTCCCACACACCCATATTACCTTGCTTAAAATTCTCAAACTCGGTGGCATGGGCTCGGTAGGCAAGAAATGATCCATAAAAGTATCTGCACACTTGTTCCACTTTGTCGGAGGCCTATCCATCTCACAAGACTCTTCCTACAATTCATACAATGTATAAGCCACTTCTTTTGGGTGATAAGAGGACAATTCCACTACTTATGTCTCAGTGGCATACATAAAACGGAGAGTCTTGTGCATCTCATCAATAAATTCCTGTGGATCCTCCTCAGGCTTAGTACTCGTGAACAACAGAGGAATCCAACTAATGGAATCTGTTCACCCTGGAACTAGCTGAATCCCCTTAGTGACTGAAAGAAGTTGATGTAGCATTCAACCTCTAAGCTTGGCAAGACACTATCTGAGTCAACAACTGAATGGATCCCCTAAGGTCCCCATCAGAAGCACTAGGATCGGGGAATGAAGCTGGAGGTAGAGCTGGAGCATAGAGTTGGGAAAGGAATATGTACATTCTCAGTCAGATTCTCATCAGGAGTACTGGATGTAGGAGGTGATGTAATCGAGGGAGTGCCTTCACCCCTTTGGTGTTCACTCGTAGAATCGGACACTACATTAACTGCCACTCTTGGAATTGCATTGACCTTTAGCTATTCTTTGCCTTCTTCCTAAGGGTTATGTGTTACACCCCAACAATCAACAGAACGCACGTGACCAGGCGGAGAGTTAGTTTCATTTGGCCAAATTGCGCCATCTGTTCCACTAGGTGCAATGGCCAGTGCGAGGCGACCTATTTTGCATGTGATGTGTGATGACCCAAAGGGGTCATCTTATGAATTAAGACTCCATTCCAGGCTCATTAGCCTTAAAAAAATAAATTTTATTTACCTCGATTTGTGTGCGCAGTTCGAACGTGAAACCGGAAAGCTTTTATGTGAAAATATGAGAAATAATAATTTTGGAATTTAAAATTTGGTTTTAGTTGACTTTGGTCAACATTTTTAGAAAACGGACCCGGCTCTGCGTTCGGATTGTCCCGGGGGTTCGCAGTAAAATATGAAACTGGGGCGTATGCCCGGAATTAAATTCTGAGGTCCCTAGCCTTAGAAATCAATTTTTGAAGAAAATTGTTATGTTGGATTTTTAATGAGATAAAGAAATGAATTAATATTTGAAACCATTGTTATCGGGCCTGTATTTTGGTTCTGGAGCCCGGTACAGATTTGTTATAGTATTTAAGTACTATGTGTGAAATTTGGTGAGAGTCGGAGTAGATTTGACGTGACTCGGACGTCCGGTTGAGAAATAGTGAAATTGAAGTGTTCTTTAGAAAAATCATGAGTTTGAAGTTAAATTCGTAGTTTTTGATGTTATTTTGATGATTTTATTGCACGAGCAAGTCCGTATGATATTTTTAGACTTGCGTGCATGTTTGGTTTAGAGCCCCGAGGGCCCGGGTGAGTTTTGGATAGGCCACAGAGTGATCTTAGAACTTAAAAATTTGCTGGTGTAAGTGAGTCTGGTACAGATCTCTGATCTAGCATTTGCGAGATCAGGCTTCTCAATTGACGAAGCTGACAGACCTGGGAAATGCGACACATTGTTCGCAAATGCGAACAAGGCCTGGGAAGGCCATCCTCGCAAATGCGAGTTTTTTACCGCAAATACGAAGGCCTTCAGATGTCGCAAATGCGACATTTATATTGCAAATGCGACATTTATATGGGATCGGGTTGCACGCCGCAACAGGAGAAATAAGGGTGATATATATATAGGGATGAGCAATAAGGGTGGACATGTGGGATCGGGTTGCACGCTGCAACAAGGAGCAATAAGGGAGAATATTTATGTTTTACTGGTTATAAAATAAAGACTGAAATACTCATTGTTTTATTGTTTTCAATCATATTCGGCTCTTTAAATGAAATTTGGAAATTTTCGTAATGATTGGTTGTAGCTGAGACCAGGAAAAGTTAGCTGAGTTTTATTAATTGTTGCAGGTTACTGTTTATTTAGTTTATTATTCCATTCTTGCTTTATTATACATAGTTTACAAGATGTATTATAAATGCCCCGTCGTAGCCTCGTCACTACTTCGCCGAGGTTAGGCTCAACACTTACCAGTACATGGGGTCGGTTGTACTTATACTGCACTCTACATTTCTTGTGCAGATCTAGGTTCCGTCCAGAGTTGATATTCGAGTTGTAGTTGAGCATTCGCACAGAGACACGAGATAGATCTGCTGGCGTCCGCAGATTCCTGGAGTCTTCTCCCATTTACTCATTTATTGTTTTACTCAGTTCAAAATAGATATATATTTTCTTTCAGCCAAATACTTGAACTATTCTTTAATAGCTCGTGAATTGTGACTCCAGACCCTGGATAGCTAGATATTAGTATTAGTTTGTGGTTCGTTTCATTATTTCGAGTATTTAAATTTTGATATTAGTTATTAGACAATATTTGATTTTGCATATTTTTTTGAACTGTTTACTCATATGTAAATAAATTTAAAGGAAAATGGTTAGCTAAATTCTAACATTGGCTTGCCTAACAAGTATGGTGTTAGGCGCCATCACAATCCCGATGGTGGGAAATTTGGGTCGTGACATGATGGCGGCGGAATTTCCTAGATTTGGTATAGTATAAAAAGGCAGTGCAACCCTCTTCTCTTTTATTCTAGGAGATATCACCAACTTTAGCTCACCCAAAATGCTCTCAAACCCTTTTTTGGACCCCTAAATAATCTAAGGCTGAATTAGAGGCGAATCTTGTGGGATCTATCATAAAGAAGCTTGGAACCATCAACTATTGTCTTGTTACATTGATTTTGAGAGGTTCGTTAGAGGAGGAGTTAACAACCATAGAAGGGTAGGAACTCTGAAAGCATAGCTAGTTCTGCAACAAGGTATGTAAGATAACCTTCTTTCTTGGCATGATTCAGTATAAGCGTCTCCCGCTCTAAAAGGTTCAGGTGTCGTAATATTGGTTGATCTAATCCTTACCCAATAACATTGTTCTTGTTCTTGTACATCCTAGTTGATAGCATTCCTTTCAAGTCTGAGGTGTTCCTAGTTAGTATCGTGAGATCGGAAAATATGATTCATCATGAATTTAGACTTGGCATCTCTAGGAAAATGGGCTTGCATTGCACTTATATAATATATATATAGTCTTGGCTTGACAATCTAGAATATCATGATAGGGAGACAACCAGTTCATCCCCAAGATAACATCAAAGTCTAACATACTAAGTAACAATAGATCAAATCTGGTCTCAAAACCACCACCAACAACTAAACACGATTAATACACACGGTCCACAACAATTGAATCTCCTACAGGCGTGGATACATAAACAGAAGAACTAAAAGAATTACAAGATATATCCAAATACGGAGCAAAGTAAGATGACACATGAATATGTGGATCCCAGATCAAATAAGACTGACGCATCTCTATGACAAACAGGAACCATACGTATAATGAATGTGTCTTATGTGGCTACCTCCGTTCTGCCTAGAAAAGCATAGAATCTAGCCTAGACTCCATCTCTAGGGAGATCTCTACCCGCCCCTCCCCCACCCCTAGTTGGGTGGGTGGGTGGATCGTCAACTGGAGAAGCAACCACGACCTATGAAGTCTGTGGACCTAGCTGAATCTGTGGAGCTTGACTAGTCTGTGGAGGTGCACCCCTCATGAGTCTGGGGTAGTCCATAACCATATGAAGGGTATCACCACACTCAAAGAAAGCTCTCGGTGGGAGTAGCTGCTGGTATTGGCTCGAGCCTGGTCGGCTAGACTGACCGCCGAAGGTACCCCGTGCAAGAGGTGCACTAGAAAGTGGCTGAGCAAAGTTTGCAACCTTAGACCACGAGAGAGCCAGAGTACCCCTAAAATCTAGAAGTGCTTAAGGAACTGCACGGCTAACATAGCCTCTACCATGACAAGCTGTAGCTGCAGAGTGACCACCACAAAATCCTCCAGTACCTCGAGACCTTTAGGCCTCCCAGTCCTCTCTCTCGCGGCCCCAAATACCCTCCAACCTACGTGCGATCTCTACTACCCGCTGATATGGGGTATCTATCTCTAACTCTCGAGTCATACTTAACAAAATTCCATAGTTGAGCCCCTCGATGAATCGACAGACTCGTTTCCTGACTGTAGAAACCAAGGTAGATGCATGCCTGGAAAACTCACTAAATTTAATGACATACTCTAACATTGTCATAGCACCCTGGCGCAACTGCTTAAACTCTGTGCGCCGTGTATCCCGAAGGTTCTGGGGGAATAAACTCTCTCAAGAAAATCTCTGTAAACTGAGTCCATGTAAGTGAAGCTGCATGGGCTGGGCTACCCTCCTCGTAAGCGCGCCACCACGGATACGCTTCTCCTAGCAGCTAGAAGGTAGTAAAAGAAACTCTGCTCGTCTCCACAATACCCATGGTGCGGAGAATATAGTGGAACATCTCTAGAAAAACCCTGTGTATCCTCTAAAAGCCAAGAAACGGTAAGTAGAAGGAATATACTTCTTGAACCTCTCAAGTCTAAGCTACTCCTCTTCAGATGCCAGTGCCCTAACCTTGGGCTGAACTGGAACAACAGGTTGCGATGGCATAACCTCTGAGACCTGATCAACATGGACCCGCTGCTCTGGATTATGGGCCGTAGAAGTCTGAGCTCCTTCCCCAGCCTGAAATGAGGATGGTGAAAGTGGATTAGACGCCACCTGAGCTAGAGTACCAAACTTGCTCAAGATTTGTGCGAGGATTTCCTGAAGTGCAAGGGTGGCAAAAGGCGCCTCAGGCATGATGGTAGGCTATAATCTCATATTTTAGTCACTTATTGTACTCTAATTCACTGCATTTTACTTGTGTTTGAGCTTTAATTGGTAGTGTTTTGCACTTAGTGTATGTTTTATGCCTTGTAAGAGTGATTCCGAGTTATATAGATGTTGTGGAGAGAATTCGAGCTATTTGGACCATTGAAGTCTAAGTAAAAGCCCAAGGAATTAATTCAGGATCGTGTTCGGGTGTCGAGGATCAAGTGTGGACATAAAAATTCAAGGTTGAAGCCGTAATCTGAAGATTTTACATAGCCATGGCACGTGGGGAAGCGCGTGGTGCACCATGGCAGTGTGTTTTTGTTTCCTGTTGAATTTTTCATGCTCTCTGATAATCTCCACTAATTCCCCGCGTGGCGCGTCGTGCCATAGTTTTTTCCTAGAGCCGTTTTCCTATTTCGCAGAGGAAAGGGCGATTTCGTCTGGGCCCAACTCTACTTGGTATAAATACATGAAAAAATATTATTTTTTGGACTTTTGACGTACTTTAGACCGAAGGAAGATAAGGAGGATTTGGAAGAACACAAACACAAGGGTTTCATCATTCCTTCCCCACTCAAGACTAGAGTTTGGATTGAATTAATATTTTCCTATACTTTAATTATATTTGTGATGAATTTTTCCATGTCTATGGAGTAGTTCACTTTAGGGTTTGATGGATTTAGTGTATTGATGATTGTTTGTGGATTATAACTCAATTTTATGTATTGAAGCATTTTGGATGATTTGATTGTTGAATCTATATTCACTAGTTCATGTAATCGAGAGAGGCATAACTTGTATATATTTGCATTAAATTGTTGGTTGAATTCATAGATTCTTCTAAGTAATCGAAAGAGGCTAGTTGAATCATTAATTAAACCTAGTTAGGAGAATAATCGAAAGAGGTTCTTCTATAGACCAATCCACTATGCATTCATGCATATCTTCACAGTGATTAAATTGGTTCATCTCGTGAGGTTAAGACTTAATCGAGAGAGTAGTGTTTTCTAAATGTTTGAAATAATAATTGAGTGACGAGAGACTCACTTGAACATGAGAAGTGAATTATCTAGAGTTAGATCCCGAAAAATTATCTTGCACCTATCATGTCAAAACCCTATCTTCTCTTAGTGATAACCTTCTTTGCTCATTCCTTGTCTCGATAGTCACTCGTCAATAGCTTTAGATTCTTTGTTAATTTAATTAGTAATCATATAAATCTCAACTGTTGATCATCCTGGATAGCACTCAAGCTAGAAACTACAAGAATACTGTTTAAATTCAATCGTTGTGGATACGATATTATCTATACTATATTTGATTAGCGAGCATAATTTAAGTGTGAGTTTTGCGCTCGTCAAGTTTTTGCGCCGTTTCCAGGGATTGTTAATCAATATTGTTTGAAATAATTTGTAGTGCTAGTTCAGAATTTTTTAAATTTTATTTATCCCTTTTTACGGTTGGCGTCCTTTGATTGTGCACAGGTTACATGTTAAGATTTGAGCAGGACTCGAGCTTCTGCGAAAAAAGTGCTACCATACGAGCCAGAGTTAAAAACAAAACTGCGATAACTGAGGAAGGAAAGAGATATCACCGAGAAGTTAGAAAAGGTTGGGCAATCCTCAACCCAAGAAACTATGGCTGGAAACGGTGATGATAATGTAGATTTGGCTGCAAGAGAGATTTTCAACAACGAGATAAAGCTGCACAGGATTTTGAAGAAGCAGCTATTAGAGCTGCACAGAATATTTATGAAGAACAGAGGGGCCATACAATTAATCAACATCAACCCTTAGTTGCAGACCAGTTCGAAAATATAGCTCCCATGCCTGGGAGATCACTTGATGATTATTATGCTAGACCGGTCTACAATCAAGGAATATCAAGTGTTAGACCACCTCCAATTGAAACAAACAATTTTGAGTTGAAGCAAGGGTTGCTTCAAACCATTTAGAATTGATGTGTCTTCATAGGGAAGATGAACAAAGATCCAATTATGCATCTAATGAACTTCGAGGAGATTATGAATGCCTTTCAAAACAATGGGGTGTCAAAAGATGCAGTGTACTTAAGAGTATTCCACTTCTCACCTAAAGATGATGTAAAGCAGTGGCTTCGATGCTTTCCCCAATGGATCGATTAGAACATGGAAGGAGATGACAAGAAAATTTCTTGATAAATATTTCTCTGCAACTAAGACGGGCAAGTTTAGAAGAGAAATCCATAACTTTTGCCAGAAAGAGACTCAAACTGTTTTTGAAGCATGGGAGAGGTTTAAGGAGATTGTTAGAAAGGGTCAACATAGTAGAATTGAACTCTGGATGCAACTCCAGGACTTTTGTGATGGATTGACACCGGCCTCACGGAGAACATTGAGCAATGCAGCCGGAGGCCCATTGATGAAAAAGACTCCAAAGAAGATAGTTTCAATTTTGTTTAGTTATCTCAATGCTAATCAGTGGCCCTCTGAGAGTATTGAAAGAAGAAGATCAACTAGTGTTCACCAAGTTGATGCTAATACATCTGTGCAGGTACAACTTGATGCTATGGCTAAAGAATTACAAAATATGACCTTAGATACGATACAAGGTGAGTCTCATGCAACTTTTGATATATGTGGAAGAGGACGCCCTACTCATGCGTGTCAGGCCTCAACTGAGGAAGGGAATGTTGTGGGAAATTATAATTTTAATGCAATGAGTCAGAAGCACCTCGATTTTTCATGGAGTTCACCTGGGGTACTGCAAATGCATGGCAACTAAACAATCCCAGATTACAATGACAAGGAGCTTCTGGTTTTATGAATCAGTCGAGGCATCCGTTTTAGCCTCAACAACCCAATCGGCCTGGTCTAAAGATCTAGTGAAGGCTTTCATTGTGAAAACTGATGAAAGATTTGAAGCACAAGGGGTAGCAATTCGAAATTTAGATAAGCAAGTGGGACAGATTGCAATGATATTATATGAGAGGGTTCCAGGAACTCTCTCGGCTAATACTGAAAGAAATCTCAAGAAAACAGTGAATGTTGTAACTTTGAGAAGTGGGCAAGTGTTGAAAGATCTCACCCAAATCCAAAAAGATATGATACCTGAAAAAGAAAGTGGGGTGTAGCTGAAAAAGTGATGTTGATAAGAAGAAGAAAGGCCAAAGGGAAGCTGAGAAAAAGAAGAAGGAAAATAATTCGAGAATGGAGGAACCTGAGGAGAGCAAGCATATGCATGCTTTACCTTTCCCTCAAAAGATATATAGAGAAAAGCTGGACAAGTAGTTTGAGAGATTTTTGGATGTGCTTAATCATGTCATGTAAACTTACCATTCATAGAAGTGCTCTCACAAATGCCTGCTTATGCCAATTTCTTGAAAGAGATCCTTACGAAGAAGAGGAAAGTAGAGGAGACCTTAGTGGTCAGGCTCACAGAGCATTGCAGCGCGATATTGCAAAATAAACTCCCACAAAAGTGTGGAGATCCGGGGAATTTTACTACACCTTGCTCTTTAGCAACTAATAACTTTGATAAATCCTTATGTGATTCTGGTGCCTCAATTAATTTAATACCTCTATCTATCCACATGAAACTGGAGAAGGAGATTGGAGAGATAAGGTCCTCACCAATATCTTTTCAGCTGGCAGACCAAACGACTATAACGCCCAAGGGAATAGTGGAAGATGTGTTAGTTTCGGGTGGATAAGTTCGTATTTGCGGTGGATTTTATAGTGGTAAATATGCAGGAAAACAAGGAAGTCCCCCTCATCCTAGAAAGACCATTCTTAGTGACGGGCAGAGCTATATTAGATTTACAAGAGAGAAAAGTCATGCTTAGAGTGGGTGAGGAGACTCTGACTTTTAAGATGGATGGAGCAAAGGGGGTGCAAAAGGAAAAACCGGATGCGAGTGTTGAGAGGAAAGTAAAAGGCTCGAAAGAGAAGGCTGCGGTGAGCGAGAAAGATAAATGTGGGGTGTACCCAAATAAGGCTGATAAGAAGCTATCTGCGTGGATGTGTGCATTAGTTAGGGCGCGAAGAATGAAGCCCGTCTTCGGCTCTTATCCAGAGTAGATATTCAGGGAAGATTCCTTTACTTTATGATTTTTAATTGTGTGCCATGAGAACATGCCACAACTTAAAGTGTGGGGTGGGGGATATTTTTATTTATGTATGTATATTAGTTTTCTTGTTGTTAGTTGTAGGAGTTAGAAAACTTGTTTTTGAAAGTTTTCGATTTTTGAGGGAGTAAAGTCAAAAAAAAAAAAGACAAAAAGATTTTATTTTGTAGGTAGTGTAATAATTCCCCCTTGATTTTTCTCTTGTGCCACGGTTTTTTTCCAAGAGCTTTCTTTGAACAGGATGTAATTAGTTTTTATTTTTGTTAGGAGTAGGAAACCTTGTGCTATTATTTGAAATGAAGTTAATAGATCTTGACTTTATTATGCCTTGAGAATTGTAAGTACTTTAGTTGTGACACTTAGGCTCAAGTTTGGACTCTTGTATAAGTACCTTAAATTGTATGATCTTAACTTTGCTTAACTGCTTTGACTAGAGTGTCTTGATGAATCCGATCCTGAGTGAGTTATGTACCAATGTGTGTGTGATGTTTTGTGTTATTCTGTGCATTACATTAGATGTCTAGAACTTGCCCCGTGTGTTTGTAAAGTAAATTAGTAGTTTTATTCGGTCTTGGAAGTGATATAGGCGTTTCTTATTGGATCCAGATATATGTTTTACCTACCTAATTATTATGTATCGTAGTTAACCTCTTTGAGCCTACAATCCTGTTCCATTGGCAACTACATTACAAGCCTTACCCATATGTTAGAATTAACCATCTATTTGAACCTTGTACCTCTTGTGAGCACTTGAATTTGTTATGAACTTTGTATAATTTGAAGTGTGAGGTGGTTGGTTTTTCTTTTGAGTAGAACTATTGAAATAAGGAAAAAGGTGCATTGTTTTGAAAAAGTAAGAGCCACTTTAACTGAAAAAAGAAAATGAAAAAAACATATAGTTGTATGGTTGTGAAAAATATTTCTTGTTAGTGGTAACTCTTGATGTAATTGTGCTTAAAGAAGTAGGGAGTTGATATATATTGATGTGAAGGTATTTATGGTTTGACATAAGTGGGATGGATTTTGAACAGTTAATTATGTATTAAAGTGCTTAGGGAGCTGTATTCACTGTTATATCTAAATGTATCCTACCCATCCCGCAACCTACATTACAACCAATTAAACTCCTACTTGATCCTTGACTGAAAGAGCTCAATTAGTAGATTAATACACTACGGGCAAGCCTATGGTACGTCTTTTGCGGCAAATGAATGTTGTTTATGAGAGTAAATGAATTCTTTCTATCTTGAGTTCTTAATTGTACTTAAATTTTGTTGTGTGTGGAACTACTCTCTATTATTGTATGAGGGAACTTGATTCATGAAGGAAAGGTAATGTCATTGACCTCTATATTAGACTAAGTGAGAGGGTTGTGAAAAACGCATGGCGCTTTTGAGTCAAATCTTGAGGCGAGGATGTTTCGGTATTGTGCTTAATCTATTTTAATATTCTTGGTATGATGAGTTAGAGAGTTGTTTAAAAAGGTTGTGTCTATGTGAAGTGTAGTTTGATTGATCGTGGATGCACAATGGTTTAAGTGTGGGGTGTTGATGGTAGTCTATAATCCCGTGTTTAAGTCGCTTATTGCACTCTAATTCACTACATTTTACTTGTGTTTGAGCTTTAATTGGTAGTGGTTTGCACTTAGTGTGTGTATTATGCCTTGTAAGAGTGATTCCGAGTTATGTAGATGTTTTGGAGATAATTCGAGCTATTTGGAGTTTTGAATTCTGAGTAAAAGCCCAAGGAATTAAGTCGAGATCTTGTTCGGGGGTCGAGGATCAAGTCTGGACATCAAAATCAAGGTTGAAGCCGTTCACTGAAGATTTTACATAGCCACAACGCATGGGGCGGCACGTGGGGAGCCGTGGCAGTGTGTTATTGTTGCCTGTTGAATTTTGCATGCACTCTAATAATCTCCACTAATTCCCCGCGTGGCGCGTCGCCCCATGCGTGCCAGTGTATTTTTCCTAGATCTATTTTCCTATTTCAGCTAGGAAAGGGTGGTTTCGTCTGGGCCCGAACCTACTTTGCGTAAATACATGGAAAAATATTATTTTCTAGACTTTTGACCTACTTTAGACCGAAGGAAGCTAAGGAGGAGTTGGAAGAACACAAGCACAAGGACTCTGTCATTCCTTCCTCATTAAGACCCGAGTTTGGATTGAAATTATGTTTTCCTATGCTTTAATATTATTTGTGATGAATTTCTCCATGTATATGGAGTAGTTCACTTTAGGTATTTATAGATTTGGTGTATTTGTGATTGTTTGTGGATTATAACTCTAGTTTTATGTATTGAAGCGTTTTGGATGATTTGATTTTTGCATCTATATTCACTAGTTCATGTCATCGCGAGAGTCATAACTTGTGATATCTTTGCATTATATTGCTAGTTCAATTCATAGATTCTTCTAAGTAATCTAAAGAGGCTAGTTGAATCATTGATTAAACCTAGTTAGGAGAATAAACGAAAGAGGTTTTCCTAAAAACCAATCCACTACGCATTCTTGCATATCTTCACAATGTTTAAATTGGATCATCTCGTGAGGTTAAGACTTAATCGAGAGAGGAGTTTTTGCTAAACGTTTGAACTAATAATTGAGTGAATTCGAGAGACTCACTTGAACATTAGAAGTGAATTATCTAGAGTTATATCGCGAACAATTATCTTGCACCTATCCTATCAAAACCATATTTTTTTCCCACTGATAACCTTATTTGCTCATTCCTTATCTCGATAGTCACTAGTCAATTAGTTAATTTAATTAGTAATCATATAAATCTCAACTGTTGATAATCCTTGATAGCAATAAAGCTAGAAACTACAAGAATATTGTTTAAATCAATCCTTCTGGATACGATATTATACTATACTATATTTGATTAGCGAGCATGATTTAAGTGTGAGTGTTGCGCTTGTCAGGGCGCCTCTGTCATAGCTCGGGCAGGTTCTCTAGATGTATCACATGCCCCTTCTCGGCCTCTACCTCGGCCCCGGCCTCTCGCGAGTCTAGTAGGGGGGCGCAGGTGTATGATCGTTAAATCCAGCAGTGTGTGTCCTCACCATTTGTGAGAAAATATAAGTCAAAGATTTAGATTTCTAAGTCAACATATTGCTCGTTAAGGAATCAAAAAGTGTAGTTTTTCTAACAGTTCCGTAGTGTAACGACCCGATCGATCATTTTATATAATTGTGCCACGTTACCCCTTTTTATGCTTCATACATGTGTGTTTATGATTTTATGACATGCAGCGTTGATTAGTTTCGTTCCGAGAAGATTTCGGGTTTATTTAAACCCTTGATTCTTTACTTAGAAGTTTAAATTAGAAAGTGTTGACCAAACTTTGACTTTTGTGAAAACGACCCTAGAATTGTGTTTTTCTGGCCCCGATAGCTTCGTATCATGATTTCGAACTTGGGCGTATGGCCGAAATTGATTTTGAAAGTGCGTAGGTTGATTTATGTTGATTTCCCGAAATTTGGCAATTTGAAGTTAAAAAGTTTGACTGTAGGTTGACTTTTAGCTATCGAGCTCGGAATTTGATTTTTGTACTTGGAATAGGTCTGTTATGGTATAAATATTTAGCCTGGAAAATTTGGTGTCGTTTGCAGTTGATTTGATAGGTTTCGAACGTTTAATTGTAATATTAGAAATTCTTGAACTTTACTTTGAAATTCATGTGTTTTAGTGTTCGATTAATAGTTTTAGATGTTATTTTTGTGTTTTTATCGTGCGAGTGAGTTCTTATGATATTTCTAGACTTGTGTGGAGGTTCGGATTGGAGTCCCGAGGGCTCGGATGAGTTTCGACCATGTATCAGAGTGTTTGGGATTGAAAACCAGAAATTTTGTGTGCAGCAGCCTCTTGTGTCGCATTGGCGAACACCAGGTTCGCATTGGCGAGCTTAGCAGGTGGCCTTAGGTATCGCAATTTCAATACCTGGCTCGCAATTGTGAAGTAGCTTCAGGTAGAGAGTAGTTCAGATTTGCGACAAAACAGTCGCATGTGCAACGGAGACAATGCGAAGCCAGAGTCGCAATTACGACTTCCTCATAGGACTGCCAGTAGCTGCATTTGTGAGAAATACTTTGCATTTGCGAGGGATGGCAATTGCGAACCGATGTCGCAATAGAGACATCTGCAGCTGATCAAAAGGGCTGGAAGTCGGGATTTCATCTCTCATTCTCACATTTTTGAACCCTAGACTTGGTAGAAGGCGATTTGGAGATGGGAGTTTCACCTACAAACTTTCAGTATGTGATTCTAATCTATTTCTAATCATATTTCATTAACATATCCTAGATTTTAACATCAAAATCATGTGAATTAAAGTGAAAATTTGTGAAACTTTTTCAAGTTTTTTAAAAATAAAAATTGAGCTTTGATAATCGATTTGGACTCGGATTTTAAAACTAATCACATATATGATTTCGTGGGTTCATGGATAGATGGAATCTACCATAGGACCCGGGTTTTGACCGGCCAAGCACTGGGTTAACTTTCGTTGACATTTTGGGAAAAGTGTAAAGATCTTAGCTTTATCTATTGTAATTGATTTCTCTAGCATTGTTTGTTGATATTAAGTCAATTTTGATTAGATTTGAGCCGTGTGAAAGCAAATTTTATGGAAAAAACAATTTCTGAGTGTTGAATTGGCATTGTTGAACTAAGTGTCTTGCCTAACGTTGTGTGGGGGAACTACCCCTTAGGATTGGTATTGATTGATTCATTTGTGCTATGTGAAAGCCATGTACCCAAGGTGACGACTGTGTACACGTATTGTACGTGGTATTTGACTGGTTTAGGCTACTTAGACTATTTCCATGCTTAATTGAAATGCCATATCATATTCTAAATTCTCATAGTCAATCTATCCTTATTTGTGTTAGTCTATCCTTGTGTGTCTTATATTGACTTGTTTAACACTTGTTCTACATCCTACTTGATAAGATTCTCTTATGCATTAGTTGAACTTGTTGCTTCTTTTATTGTTACATACTATCTCTTCATTGTTAATTATCATAACTTGAAGTTATTGTCCGTGTTATCTCCTTCATTAGTTATTATCATTACTTGAAATTATTGTTCATGTTATCCTTTTTCTTGTTGATTTTCATTATTTGAAGTCCTTGTTCTATGTTATCTCTTCCACTGATAGTTGTCCTTATTTAATATCATGGTTATACATTATGTCATTGTTTAGTTATTGGTATGAAAGTTGTGAAAGCCGTTATCACGTTGAGGCCAAATTATTATTGTTGAAACCTCTTCCTTGTTGAACATTTTACATTCATTGTTGTTGTTCATATTCTTGTACCGGTTGTGGTGGAGCCATGGGCTATTATTGTGGAAACATTGATATTGTGATTGTTGGCAAGTTGTGATATATGGTACTTGTGATTCGAGTTGTGATTGTGATGTGATATTGACGCGCATGTGGTGGTATAAGGCTTGGGGTTACTATGCATGTGGCAGTACAAGGTGAGACTTATGTGTGTGTCCCTTGTAGGGGAACTACGTGAAGCAACGTGTGATAAAGTGCGTGTAGCTATTACTGTTTTCAAAACCTATTTCAAATGTAAGGCTCACGCGGTGACATAAGGAATGATTGTGATTGAGATTGTGACTTGTGAATACGAGGTGGTAGCTTGGTTTTAATTCTTGGTATATATATACGAGGAGGCACCTCGGTGGTGGTTCTTACTGTATTGACCTCGTCACTACTCTACCGAGGTTAGGCTTGATACTTACTAGGTACTGTTGTGGTGTACTCACACTACGCTTCTGCATATTTTTGTGCAGATCTATGTTCATCTAGCTTAAAAATGAGGCTAATTTAAGAGACTAAGTGTCTCAATTCTCATCGCGACCACTCCGAATCCGAACCAACCGACCCCAACATATCATTAAAAAACTAAGCATAGCATGACAAGGCAGAAACACAAATAACGGGGCTAGTTTTATGGAACGACCGGCCGGGTCGTTACATTCTCCTCCTCTTAAACAAATATTAGTCCTCGAACGGCTCTAAAAATATACCTGGAGTCTCAAACAAGTGAGGATGTCTGCTCCGCATCTCCAGCTCGGTCTCCCAAGTCGCCTCCTCCACTGACTGCCCCCTCCATTGCACCTTCACTAAAGCTATATCCTTAGACCTCGGCTTTCTGACCTGACAACCTAAAATAGCCACTAGCTCTACCTCATATGACATATCGCCCTCAAGCTGAATTGTGCTGAAGTCCAAAACATGAGATGGGTTACCAATATACTTCTGGAGCATCGAAACATAGAACACCGGATGAACACTCAATAAGCTGGGTGGCAATGCAAGTCTATAAGCCACCTCTCCAATCCTCTGAAGCACCTCAAAAGGCCCATGAACCGGGGACTCAGCTTGCCCCTCTTCCCGAACCTCATAACACCCTACATGGGTGACACCTTCCGCAGTACCTTCTCCCCCTCCGTAAAAGACACATCGCAGACCTTCTAGTCCGCATAACTCTTCTGTCTAGACTGCGCCGTTTGAAGTCTCTCCTTAATCAAATTCACCTTATCCAACACATCCTGAACCAAGTCTATGCCCAATAACCTAGCCTCACCCGACTCGAACCAACCCACCGGAGATCTACACCTCCTACCATACCAAGCCTCATACGGAGCCATCTGGATACTAGACTGATAACTATTATTATATGCAAACTCCGCGAGTGGCAGAAACCGGTCCCATGAACCTCCAAAGTCAATGACATAGGCACGCAACATGTCCTCCAAAATATGAATAGTACGCTCTGACTGCCTGTCGGTCTGAGGATGAAACGATGTGCTCAACTCAACCTAAGTACCCAACTCTCTCTATATGGCTCTCCAAAATTGAGATGTGAACTGAGTACCTCTGTCATAAATGATAGAAACAGGAACCCCATGCAAATGGACAATCTCCCTGATGTAAATCTCAGCTAGCCGCTCCGAAGAATTAGTAGTACTAACAGGAATGAAGTGTGCGGACTTGGTCAACCGATCCACAATAACCCATATAGCATCAAATCTCCTAAAAGTCCGTGGGAGTCTAACTACAAAGTCCATGGTGATCCGCTCCCACTTCCACTCCGGTATATCTAATCTCTGAAGTAATCCACATGGCCTCTGGTGATCATACTTGATCTGCTGGCAGTTGAGACACCAAGCTACAAACTCAAAAATATCCTTCTTCACCCACCTCCACCAATAATGTTGTCTCAGATCATGGTACATCTTTGCGGCACCCGGATGAATGGAATACCGCGAGCTATGAGCCTCTTCTATCACCTCCCTGGCATCACCTCTACGGACCCTATTCTGAAGGACTAGCAGATGTCAGTCATCATACCAGCATGCTCTAATCTGATCATAAATAGAAGACCTGGAGGCTACACAAGACAATACCCGTAGAGGCTTTGACAAATCCAATCTCACCAACTGACCCGCTAAAGCCTGAACATTAAGTGCAAAGGTCGCTTTGCTGCTGGAAGGTAGACTAGACTCCCCAAACTCTCAGCTCTACGACTCAGGGCATCGGCCACTACATTGGCCTTCCCCGGATGATATAGAATGGTGAGGTCATAATCCTTGAGAAGATCCAACCATCACCTCTGGTTCAAATTTATATCCTTCTGCTTAAGCAGATACTGCAAACTACTGATCAGCGAAAATCTCAGAATGCACTCCATACAGATAATGGCGCCAAATCTTCAAGGCATGAACAATGGCTGCTAACTCAAGATCGTGCGCTGGATAATTCTTCTCGTGCACCTTCAAATATCTAGACACGTAGGAAATCACCCTGTCGTCCTGCATCAATACCGATCCCAATCAAACTCTAGAATCATCACAGTAAATTGTATAAGAACATGAACCCATGGGCAAAACCAACACTAGACCTATAGTCAAAGTTGACTTGAGCTTCTGAAAACTCTGCGCGCACTCCTATGTTCACCTGAACTGAGAACCCTTCTGGGTCAGTCTGGTCATAGGTGCTGCAATAGATGAAAATCCCTCTACAAAACGGCGATAATACCCTGCCAAACCAAGGAAATTGCGAATCTTGGTAGCTGATGACGGTTTAGGCCAACTCTGCACCGCCTCCACCTTCTTCGGATCTACCTTGATCCCATCACAAGACACCACATGGCCTAAGAATTCCACTAAATCAAGCCAGAATTCACAACATTGCATACAACCTCTTCTCTCTCAAAGTCTGGAGCATAACCCTCAAATGCTGCTCATGATCCTCCAAGAGATCGGGAATACACCAAAATATCATCAATGAATACGATGAAGAAGGAATCGAGATAAGGCCGGAACACGCTGTGCATCAAGTGCATGAAGGCTGCTGGGGCATTGATCAGCCCGAATGACATAACTAGAAACTGAAAATGACCATATCTAGTCCTGAAGGTAGTCTTCAGGATGTCAGAATCCCAAATCTTCAACTGATGATACCCGGATCTCAAGTTAATCTTAGAGAACACTCTGGCTCCCTTAAACTAGTCAAAAAAATTGTCTATGCGAGGCTAGGGATAATGGTTCTTCACCGTAACCTTGTTCAGCTGCCGATAATCAGTACACATGCGCATAGAACCATCCTTTTTCTTTACAAACAACAACGGTGCACCCCAAGGTGACACACTAGGCCGAATGAACCCTTTATCTAGGAGTTCCTGAAGCTGCTCCTTTAATTCCTTCAACTCCGTTGGTTCCATACGATAAGGTGGAATATAAATAGGCTAAGTGCCTAGCACCAGGTCAATACAAAAATCAATGTCCTTGTTCATAACTCAAGATTTTACCTTGTTTTACACCCTATCTTGCTTAAGTTTTGGATGTAACTGTACACAAAATAGTCCTAAGAGCTTACGTGTTGTGCTTTTTGTAGGGTTTAGTCAGAAAAGATGACAAATAGTCAAAGACCTGCTAAAAAAAAGGAGTGAAACTTGCACAAGTACCAAGAACAATGAAAGGCCAAAGTCAATTGACCACCGCGGACTGCGGTCCACAGTAGTGAGGTTCAGAGAGTTCATTTCCAAGGCAAAGACCATCGCGGACCGCGGTGATGAGATTCAGAGAACCATATTTTGAAGGCTAAGATCAATGCGGACCGCGGTCCATTTTACGCAATCCGCGGTCAAGAGATTCAGAGACCCCAGCCATTGAAGTCTAGGAGACTACCGCGGACGACGCTCCATGATGAAGTCATCGCGGACGCGGTCCCTTTTATGCAGACCGCAGTGGCCAAGTCCAGAGCCCAAGTTGGTGAAGCCAAAGAGCCTTACTGCGGTCGCGGTACATTTTGTGCGGTCCGCAGCGACCCTGCAGGGGCATTTTTGTCCGAAATGTTCAGCTTAGTATAAATAGCTTCTTTTCACATTTTTAGGTTAAGCTTTGTATCAGATATTGTGGGAAGCTCGTTGATTCATCTTTTTGAGCAATTTTACGTATATTTCAACATTGAATCATCTTATTTTATTTTATAAATCAATTGCATGGGCCTTTCTTCATCTATTTCTTTGATTTCTTCATTGATGTGTATGTGTGATGGATATTTGGGTTGATTTATTATTTTCTTGCTAAAATTAGTGGTTGCAACCACTAATTGGTGTTCCATTGATTTAGGTCCTTCTTGAGAGAGAGGACTTGAGTCTAGAAAATCAGTCCAATAAGGAATGGGGACCAAATCAAGAGATTGGTAGTTCCAATCAACGGGTTAAATTCAGAGATGGTAAAACCCTACTTTAGTCCTAATTAATGGGTTAAACCTCGAGAGAGTAAAACCCTACTTGAGTCTAAATTGCTTGCATATTGACACCCAATTGGCCTCGAGAGAGGTAATTAGGGCAAAGCCACTCAAACTAACGAGATGTATAGAGTGGGGAGTTTAGTGCATTGGCTATATCATAATCCCCTCCTTAACATCTTTGTCTTAGATACCGGAATATGTTAATTACCCGCCTAGGTGAAATTCATGACCCTAGTGCCTTTTATCTATTAAGAAAACAACCAAAAACATAATATTAGTTAACTTAACAATTATATTTAGCATAAATCGTAGTTATAGTTGAAACCCAAAATGATGAAAAGTGTAATTAAGAGCACGAGACTCTACTAAATTACGTAGAAACTCGACTCCAATATTGTTAACTCCCTGAGGAATTGATCATGACCTTTCGAGTAAAAGCTGCTCCGACCCTCAACTTCCTACTCTATAGTAGTGTGGGTGAGCGACAGTTACTTTTTGGCGTCTTTGCCGGGGAGTTATACGGTGTTGTTTATCTACGTGACTATTAGTGTTAAGTGTTTTTCTTTCCTTCTGTGTTAACATTTTTTTGTTGAATCTATTCAGGTGTAAATGGCGAATCCCTTAGGAAATGTTACTGCGGGGAAGGAGGTATATGATAATCAAGAAGATGAAATCAACCAATTACCTCTTCAACGAAGAGGCCGACATGTCAATATTCAAGAGGACATTCCAGACCATCCCTCTCCACCTCCTCCTAGAGCTGCCCCTCGGGTCCTTCCAAACGAGGGGTATGCTAGTGCCATTGTTCCGCCGAGGATTCGGGCGGGAAATTTTCAAATTACCAGTGTGATGCTGACCCTGTTGGAGCAGTAGGGTTATTTTACCGGAGTCGCACACCAAAATGCTTACAAATATCTAAAGGGCTTCGTGGATACCTGCTGGGGTAGTAAGTAAACAAACGTCTTAGAGGATGCATTGAGACTTCGGTTATTCCCCTTTCTCACTCCGAGGGAAGGCTCACGATTAGGTCGAGCGGCTTCCCAACCATTCAATATCTACATGGGATGAGCTCGCAGACAAGTTTAGTGCTAAATTTTTCTCCCCAAGTCATATGGCGGCGCTCAGGGATGAAATCTTGGCCTTTAAGCAAGAACTCAGCAAGCTTTTGCATGAGATATGGGAGAGATACCAGACCATGGTTAAGGAATGTCCAAACAACGACATGACTAAAGCCATGATTCAACAGACTTTCTACCGAGGGATAAACACTGTCAATCAATGTGTGGTCATTCAGTTGGCCAGTGGAAACTTCATGAAATTGACTTACCCAGAGGCATGTGAGGTATTAGATGAGATGGCTAAAACATCATCAGCTTGGCAAAGCAGAGCAAACGTACTTCAGGGTGAGTCCGGTGTCAATAGTGTTCATAAAGAGCTCCAAGAACATATGCAAGCTATTACCGAGCTCACTACCACTATGAACCAACTTGCAAAGGCCCAATATCAACAATTGCAAGGGCCAAAACAAGTAAATGTCATGGAGGGAGTGAATGTGTTAGTGAATCAAATAAGACCTCGGGGAAATCCAAAGCAAAGCAATAATGATCAGGGTGAAAAAGGACCAAGTGGATATAGTCAAGAAGAGCAATATGATGATCAAGAAAAGAATATGATGTATGCTAATAATTACCAAGGTCAAGGAAGCAACCAAGGCAACAATCAAATTGGGGTAATCAAAGACAAAGAAATTGGAATAATAACAACAATTCATGAAACTAGGGAAACAACAACAACCAACAATGGGGGAACAACAATGATAACAATTGGAGTAGAGGCAATAATAACAACAACTGGGGTGGTAATGGTAACCGGGGGTCGGTCTCTCTAAGGCCCCCGATGTACCAACAACCAAGAAATCCACCCCCATTCCAATCTCAAGGTCAAATCTCATCAAGCAATGATATGGGAAGAATTGAACACATGTTCAAGCAGATGATGGAGCGAAATGCAGACTCTGATGCTCAGTTGGCCTCTTACAACACCTCCATTAGGAACCTTGAAGTACAAATGGGCCAAATTTCTCATGCCTTAAATACATGCCCAAAGGGTGCTCTACCGAGTGATACGGTGGTGAACCCCAAGGGTGAGAACAATAATAATACCGGTAATGCCATGGCGGTGACCACGAGAAGTGGAAAAGGTGGTGAAGCAAGTACTTCTAGGAAAAAGCGAATTGTTGATGATGATGAATTGCCCCATGATGAGTTACATATTGAAGTTGAGCAAGTGGTGGAAGAGCCAACTAGTAGTGAGGTGAGAATTGACATCCATTTATGGGGAGGATTTGCAAAAGGACGTGAACCCGTCTAGGGAACACGTGATTGATATGCCTGAACCGGTGATCCCACAAGCCAAGGCACCATTTCCTAGGCCCCCTCCTCCATACCCTCAACGGTTTGCGAAACAAAAGCAAGGGACTCAATTCAATAGGTTTATTGATATGATGAAGAGTATTTCCATCAATATCCCGTTGGTTGAAGCCTTGGAACCTAGGGCGACCTCAATGCGTCTTCAAATGGCGGATAGGTCAATGAAGAGGACCCTAGGGATAATTGATGATGTGTTGGTGCGGGTGGACAAATTTATTTTGCCCGTGGATTTTGTCATATTGGATTGTGAAGTGGATGATGAAGTCCCCATCATTTTGGGAAGGCCTTTCGTTGCAACGGGGAAGGCCTTAGTTGATGTTGAAGCTGGGGAGCTCACTTTCAGAGTGGGCAATGAGAAGGTGGTATTCCATGTGTGTAAATCAATGAAGAAGCCTAATAGTACAGAAGTATGCTCTTTCACGGACCTCGTTACTGAGGTGATTATTGATGAGGCAAGCCCTATGATTCATGTTGATTATCCAGGGAGGCGGCTTTGTTGAACCATGATGACACCGTGGTGGATGGTTTACTTGAAAGTACCAATGCCCTTCAAGGCATGGGTTCTTACTCCTATGGTCCCCGAAAGCTATCATTGGATTTGGAGAATCGGAAGACTCCTCCAACAAAGTCGTCAATTGAAGAGCCACCAACTTTGGAGTTGAAGCCACTACAATCCCACCTCAGGTATGAATATCTTGGTCCCTCCCGTACTTTGCCTGTTATTCTTTCCTCTTGCCTAACCCAATTGCAGGTAGACTCCACTTTGAAAGTGCTGAGGAGAAGGAAGAAAGCCATTAGATGGACTCTTATTGACATTCAGGGAATAAGCCCCGCATTTTGCATGCACAAAATCATCTTGGAAGATGGAGAAAATCCCTCCGTGGAACACCAACGAAGGCTCAACAAGGCAATGCAAGAGGTAGTTAAGAAAGAAATAATTAAATGGCTTGATGCAGGGGTCGCCTACCCAATTTCGGATAGTGCTTGGACTTCTCCAGTCCAGTGTGTGCCAAAGAAGGGTGGTATGACGGTGATCCAAAATGACAAAATGAGCTCATTCCAATAAGAACGGTCACAGGTTGGCGGGTATGCATGGACTACCGCAAGTTAAACAAAGTGACTCACAACGATCATTTCCCCTTGATTTTCTTCGATCAAATTCTTGATAGGCTTGCGGGTCGGGATTTCTACTACTTTTTGGATGGGTATTCAGGTTATAATCAAATTCTGATTGCCCCAGAGGATCAAGAAAAGACGACCTTCACATGCCCTTATGGTACTTTGCCCTTCGACCAGATGCCTTTCGGTCTTTGCAATGCACCCGCCACCTTTCAACGGTGCATGATGGCAATCTTTACAAATATGATTGAAGAATTCCTCGAGTTTTTTATGGATGACTTGGGGATTCCTTCGATGAGTGTTTGAGAAATCTTGACAAAGTCTTCGCTCGATGTGAAGAGACCATATTGGTGCTAAACTGGGAAAGTGCCACTTTATGGTGGAAGAAGGAATAGTGTTGGGTCACAAGATCTTGAGGAATGGTATTGAAGTGGACAAAGCAAAGATTGAAGTGATTTCTAGATTGCCACCTCCAACTTCGGTTAAAGGAGTCCGGAGCTTCCTTGGGCACGCCGGGTTCTATGGGCGTTTCACTAAGGACTTCTCTAAGGTGGTCAATCCTTTGTGCAAATTTTTAGAGAAATATGCCAAATTTCACTTTGATGAGAATTGCATGAGTGCCTTTGAATTGTTGAAGCACAAGATTACCACAACACTTATCATCATCGTTCCCGATTGGAGCTCTCCTTTTGAGCTTATGTGCGACTCTAGTGATGTGGCTGTGGGGGACGATGTTGGGCCAGAGGGTGAACAAGATCTTCCACCCTATCTATTATGCTAGCAAAATAATGAAATCGGCTCAAATGAATTACACTTCCACTGAGAAGGAGCTATCGGCAATAATGTTTGCGATGGAGAAATTCCGTCCTTATCTCATGGGTGCCAAGATCATAGTTCACACTGACCATGCGGCACTCCGATACTCATGATCAAAAAGGATTCCAAAGAAAGACTCATGTCGTGGGTATTGTTGCTTCAAGAGTTCGACTTGGAGATTATTGATATAAAAGGAAGTGAAAACCAAGTGGCCGACCATCTTTCTCGATTGGAGGAGCAAGGCCGACCTTGTGATAGGCTTAAAATTAATGACAGTTTCCCCGATGAGAAACTTCTTTCTGTGTCGATGCAAGAAATGCCATGGTTTGCCGATATTTCCAACTATATCGTCACTGATGTTGTTCCTTTTGAGATCTCTTCCAACCAAAGGAAGAAGCTTAGGAGGGATATCATGGATTTCTATTGGGACGAGCCATATTTATTCAAGATTCGCACTGACGGGGTCATTCGGCAATGTGTATCGGAAGAAGAACAAAGGTCGATTCTTGAGTCATGCCACTCCTCACCTTATGGTGGTCATCATGGAGGGGCAAGAACTGCTTCAAAGGCTTTGAGATGTGATTTCTTTTTGCCTACATTGTACAAAGATGCCAGTGACTTAGTTAAGAGATGTGATGAATACCAGAGGGCTAGGGGAATTTCAAAAAAAAGATGAGATGCCTCTCAATACTATTCTCGAAGTGGATCTTTTTGATGTATGGGGTATCAATTTCATGGGCCCATTTGTTAACCCTTGTGGGAACACATACATTCTCGTGGCGGTGCATTATGTCTCCAAATGGGTTGAAGTTGTGGCTCTACCCAACAATGAGGCCCAGAGTGTTATTACATTCCTCAAGAAGAGCAATTTTTACAAGGTTTGGCACACCTCGTGCAATCATTAGTGATGGGGGGTCGCATTTCTGTAATAAAGCTTTTTGACACTTTGCTTGCTAAGTATGGTGTCAATCACAAGGTTACCACTCCCTATAATCCCCAGACGAGTGGCCAAGTGGAAGTCTCAAACAAGGAAATCAAGAATATATTGTCAAAGACTGTCAATGCAAATATGACCGATTGGTCAAAGAAGTTGGATGACGCTCTATGGGCTTATAGGACTGCTTACAAGACCCCGATCGGTATGTCTCCGTACCGATTGGTGTTCGGAAAAGATTGCCATCTACCAGTTGAGTTAGAGCACAAGGCCATGTGGGCCTTGAGGAAGTTTAATCTTGAATGGGACGTAACAGCCAATCTTCGTGTGGAGTAGCTTAATGAACTTGACGAATTCAGATTCCATGCCTACTCTAGTTCGTCCTTGTACAAGGACCAAATGAATTACCTCATGGTAAATATGCTCGTGGCAAGGAGTTCAAAGTAGGTGACTTGGTTCTCTTGTTCAACTCTCGATTACGTTTATTTCCGGGAAAGCTTAAGTCAAAATAGACCAGACCTTTTGAAGTTGTGTTTGTGAATCCTTTCGGTGCACTTGATCTAAAGAACAAAAGTGGAGAGATTTTCAGAGTTAATGGGCACAGGGTCAAGCACTACCTGGTCAACATTGATGACAGCCACGTGGTGGCACTTCTTCATCTCAAATGAACATGGTAACATGCAACGTGTCGTGACGTTAAGTCAGGCGCTTCTTGGGTCTTTATTTTTGTTTTCTCTTATTTTCTTTGTAGTATAGGACTCACATTTGCACTAACTGGTTTTGGGATGTTGTAGGAGTATTTTGATGCAGGGCACAAGGCTAACTGTGAAATAAAAGACTTTATGAAGTTTTCAGTGCGGACCGCGGTCGATTTAGTGCGGTCCGCGGAGCTTGCACGTCCAAAAATCAGTCTCTCAAGTTTGCACTGCGACCGCGGTACTCTTTTTCGCGGACCGCGGTGACCCACTGCGGTCGCGGTTGATATTTTGCGAACCGCGGTGGTCAAATACCCATTTTCCCAGTAAGCTGAAAGGTCTCGGACCGCGGTCGTTTTTACACGGTCCGTGGTGGGTAGGTATAGTGGGTCCCAGGCCTGCTTCTATAAATAGGTCATCAGGACTTCATTTTACACTTTATGCTCTTTGATTATCTACGGTGCAAATTTTACCTGTGCATCAATATTGATTAACAAGTGTCCATTTCATTCATCTTGTCTTCATCCCACATCTAGTAAGTGTAATTTTGATTTCTTAACTTCTTAATTTCATTATTTTCTTGATTATTTGGTGGATTTTCTTCTCTTTTTCTACCTTTTTCTTCTTTATGCCATTAACCATTTTAGGGTTTGTTCATAATGCTCCATTTAGACCTTTTGTATCGAATTTCCCTGATTAAAAACTTAGGGTTTCAAAAATATGTTCCTTTGAACTTGTATTAACAGTAAAAATTTGAACCCTAGTTCTGCAATGAGTGCGGTCCGCGGTCCTTTTACGCGGACTGCAGTGCTTTAAAGGTTACAAGTCTCAGTTGATGACCACGGACCGTGGTGCCTTTTTGTGCAGTCCGCAGTGAGCCAATGCAGACCACTGTCATTTTTATGCGGTCTACGGTGCTTAACTTAAGAGAAGTGGGTAGTCTGAACCCCATTTCTCCGCGGACCGCGATCCACTTTGTGCGGTCTGTGGTGCCTGAGTGCGGACCGCGGTCATCTTTGTGCGGTCCGCGGTGACCCACTTTCAGAGAGTTGATTCTTTTGAACCCTCTTCTCCGCGGACCGCAGTCGTCTTTGTGCATTCCACGGTCCCAACATCTACAACTCATTCAGCAGTATTTGTACATCTGTGTTCTTTAATATGTGCACTGCTGGATACTAACAAGCTTTACATGAATTCAACTTGAAGATTATGGTGCAATCAAGGGAGGGTAGTCGAAAACCGAGTTGAAAGGGGGAATCCTCACGGGGAAAAGGGAAAGGAAAAGGAATGATTCGACTAACTCCCCAAGTCCGACAAGCAGTAAAGGAGTCAAGAAAGAAAATTGGAGCCATGGATAGAGCGGCTTCCGAAATGGGAAGTGAGTATGTACCCTCCGAAGGGGAGTCTGAGTCGGAATCAATGTCAGAATATGTTACACATTTTCCAGAGAGGCATAGGTTGACCAATGAGCCCTCTAACTCTCCCCTTGTCCAAACTTCAGCCCATTCTGAGTCGTCACATGGCTAAGCTGCAGGGAGTGATCATGAAGACTCCACCTCATCCACAGCTTCACTTTCTGATGAGCACTCCGGGGATGAAGAAGCAGAGGATGAACCCCAAACAAGGGGTGAACCCCAAGTTGGGGGGGTTGAAAGAACAAGGAAGCCTGAAGCTTGGCAAGATAGATTCATGAGTGAGCCCGCTTTCCATAAATTCCGGGAATGGTTGTTTGAGAGGAAAGTGACACCGAAGCGCAGGTTCATCACCAAGGATCTTTTGCCACTCAACCCCAATGTGCGATGACAGTTCAAGAAAAGAAAGGGATGGGGGTACTTCACCTCCTATTAGCTGGATGCCAATGAACACCTTGTCAACCAAGGTGAGGAATTTGACTGTGACTTTTGATTGGGCCGCATTTAACGCATATCTGGAGTTTGATGATGAGGACGAGACAAAATAGCTAGAAAACTGAATGTGGGAGATGAGGCCCGTGCATGGCTAGCGGAGCACTTAGCCATCCCAGGTGAAACCCCTGACTGGTTGCAAGCAGGGAAGGTGATTATCTGGAGAACACTGAACTTTGAGGCAAAAGGGTGGGAAGCATTCGTGTGCAGCAGGTTAGACCCCACCTTCCATGAAAATTATCTTCCTCTCAGGCGAGCTGTGCTGATTGCTTCTATAATGGTTGGGTACCCGATCAATGTCGAGAATGTGATTTCGAGTGCTATCGCCAGGGTAGTGAATGAAAATGATAGATCCTCCCCCTTCCCAAACGTCCTCACCATGTACTTTGAAGATCAAAAGGTAGAAAGTAGGAGTACCTTTAGTATTTTTCACTTTTGGTCTGTATATAAAGTTACTTTCTTATGTATATATTCATTCCCCCCTATGTATATTCGATTAAATCCCCTATTGTACATATTCAATCTACTTTACGCATTTTACCGTTCGTATTTTTCCTTTTTATAGATTTTTATTTTTTATTTTTGTAGCTTCTTGTTTTGAATTTTTCGCGTGCAATAAGACTTTGGTTTTCTTAATGCCACGGTTCCTTCCAAAGGTGGAATGTGTGAATCGGGTGGCTCTTTCCGTGGATGGATGGTGTGACAACCTTCTTAAGGGTTTGAGTCCGTTTTTCTTTTTGCTTTTTGTAAATAATTGCTAGTGAGTAATGGTGCCTCAAGCAAAGCTTCACTTGGGCCTAACACATTTGCCTTTGATCCCATGGTAAAAAACAAATCGTTGTGTTTAGGATGGTGAAAGTTGTGATCTTGAGACTCTTGTGTTGACCGATAATCATCAAATGTTTTTTCGGGATCATTGTGATGCTCAAAGCATAACTATGGTCGTTGTGGGCCCCCGACTCTGTTTCTTTAGCAATTCCATAGCTTGAGTGGTGAGAGTTTGAAGTGCAAGTCCAAGTCCCGTGCCAATAGTTTAGAACATGCCCTGAATGTTTGTCTAGGCGAAATCCTAAGTGTAGTTTAACTTGAGATCTGATTATAGGCTTTCTTTGATCCAAATAGTAATTTGAACATTTCCATAGCCTACCAATGACGTTTTCCCTAGTCAACCCTTTTGAGCCTTAGACCTTTTTCGTTCAAAAACCATGATACAAGCCTTCGCCCGTTCTAACCCGCTCTTGGCACCCTTTCTTTCCTTAAGCACAAGGCAAAAGCGTAAGTTTGCGGAGAGACGAGAAATGCAACAAAGTGAAAAGGAAGGTTCAAACAAAGGAAGAAAAAGAAAGGCAATGAAAAAGAAAGAAAAAAAAAGAATCAAAAAGCCAAAAAGATTGAACATTTAAAAGAAATAAAAAGGGATCAATGAAAGAAAAGAGATAAAAAGGGGTGGAATGCATAGAAAGGAGAAGAATGAATGAAATGAACAAGAAAGAGTGATAGTATGTCTCTTTAACCCCTCAGAAAGAGTTTGATAACTTGAGAAGTGGTGAGAATGTGCGCAAAATTGAAACAAATTAGGAGCTTGATGGAAGATGTAATCAACCTTGACCAAATACTTCCTACCCTGAACCAAAAGCCTTCATCAGTATCCATAAAAGTCTCATATGATCTTGAGTTGAATGAAACTTACATTAGTGGTGACTTACATAAAGGGCAAGCCTATGGTACTTTGAGCCGGACTTGAGTCGTTTCCTTGAGAGAGATGAGTGATCTCACATTATCCTTGTTCTGAGCGTTGCAGATTTAAAGTGAGGATTGCCTAGGGAGAGTTGAGGAGTATGAGTCTGGGTTCCACACTGACCGAAGTGGTAGTAAGAGTTTCATTGATGAGTCAAGTCAACTCTTGATGCTCTTGTGTCACACTAAAATCCAAGGTTTTAAAAAGTTCAAATGTTTTTAATGATTCATTTGCATTGAGGGCAATTGTTAGTCCCAATTGATGCTAGAAGAGGTCACCTTAGGACATCTGAATTTTGTTGGATTTACTCAAAAAGGGGTGGGGATTATTTTGGTTGCTTGAGGACAAGCAAAAGCTTAAGTTTGGGGGAGTTGATAACTAGGTATTTTACCTTGTTTTACACCCTATGTTGCTTAAGGTTTGGATGTAATTGTACACAAAATAGACCTAAAAGCTTATGTTTTGTGCTTGTTGCAGGGTATAGTCAGAAAAGATGACAAATAGTCAAAGACCTGCTCAAAAAAGGAGTGAAACTTGCACAAGTACCAAGAACAATTAAAGGCCAAAGTCAATTGATCATCGGGACCACAGTCCACTTTATGCAGTCCGTAGTGGTGAGGTTCAAAGAGTTCATTTCCAAGGAAAATACCATCGCCGGCCACGGTCCATTCTCCGCGGACCGTCGTGGTGAGATTCAGAGAACCGAATTTTGAAGGCCAAGATCAACGCGGACTGCGGTATATTTTATGCGGTCCGCGATCAAGAGATTTAGAGACCCCAAAATTTGAAGTCTAGGAGACTACCGCGTTCCGAGGTCCTTTCTCTTCGGTCCGCTATGAAGACACCGCAGCCGCAGTCCCTTTTATGCAGACCACGATGGCCAAGACCAGATCCCAAGTTGGTGAAGCCAAAGAGCCTCACCGCGGTCGCGGTCCATTTTGCGCGGTCCGCGGTGACCCCACAAGGGCATTTTTGTTCGAAATTTTCAGCTTAGTATAAATAGCTTCTTTTCACATTTTATTAGGTTAAGTTTTATATCTTATATTGTGGGCAGCTCGTGGATATAAATTTTTCATCTTTTTGTGAAATTTTACGTGGATCTCAACATTGAATCATCTTATTTTATTTTATAAATCAATTACATGGGTCTTGCTTCATCTATTTCTTTGATTTCTTCATTGATTATGAGTAGATAAACTCATTAGCTAGGGTTATGGCTCAACCCTAGTGTGGGTATTTAATGGGTTCTTCAAATTAGGGCTTAGATGTGTATGGGTGATGGATATTTGGGCTGATTTATGGTTTTATTGCTAAAATTAGTGGTTGCAAACACTAATTGGTGTTCAATTGATTTGGGTCCTTCTTGAGAGAGAGGACTTGAGTCTACAAAATCAGTCCAACAAGGAATGGGGACCAAATCAAGATATTGGTAGTTCCGAGCAACGGGTTAAATCCAGAGATGGTAAAACCCTACTTGAGTCCCAATTAATGGGTTAAACCTCGAAAGAGTAAAACCCTACTTGAGCCTAAATTGCTTGCACATTTGACACCCAATTGGCCTCGAGAGCGGTAATTAGGGCAAAGCCACTCAAACTACCGAGATGTATAGAGTGAAGAGTTTAGTGCATTGGCTATATCATAATCCCTTCCTTAACATCTTTACTGGAATCCGTTAATTACCCTCCTAGGTGAAAGTCATGACCCTAGTGCCTTTTATCCATTAAGAAAACAACCAAAAACATAATAGTTAGTTAACTTAACAATTATATTTAGCATAAATCGTAGTTATAGTTGAAACCCAAAATGATGAAAAGTGTAATTAAGAGCACGAGACTCTATTAGATTACATAGAAACTCAACTCCAGTACTGTTAACTCCCTGAGGAATCGATCCCGACCATTCCGGTAAAAGATGCTCCGACCCTCAATTTCCTACTCTATAATAGTGTGGGTGAGCAACGATCACCTCTCCGGTGGCATGCCTGATTGGTCTGTAGGGAACACGTCCGGAAAATCACGGACTACAGGAATAGAATCAATAATGGAAGTCTCACCCCTGACATCCCTCACAAAAGCCAAATATGATAAACATCCCTTTTCAACCATTTGCTGAGCCTTCAGGTAGGAAATCACCCTACTAGGCACATACTCCACCGAACCTCCCCACTCGATCCTCGGCAATCCAGGCATAGCTAAGGTCACGGTCTTAGCGTGACAATCAAGAACGGCATGGCACGGAGAAAGCCAATCCCTGCCCAATATCACATCAAAGTCAACCATGCTAAGCAATAATAGATCCGCTCGGGTCTCTAGACCCCCAATAGATATGACACAAGACCGGTACACACGGTCCACCACAATAGTATCGCCCACCGGAGTCGACATATGAGCAGAAGTAACTAAGGACTCACGGGGCATATCCAAGAAATGAGCAAAGTACGATGAAACATGGGAATAGGTAGAACCAGGATCAAATAAGACCGAGGCATCTCGATGACAGACTGAGATAATACCTGTAATCACTGCATCTGAAGCTATGGCATCTGGTCTGGCTGAGAGTGAATAGAAACGAGCTTGGCCTCCACCTGCTCGACCTCCCCCTTTATGGCGGCCTCTGACTGACTGACCCCCACCCCTAGCTGCATGGGCGGGTGGTGTAGTAACTGGTGTTGAAGCAGAAGGTTGGCTCCTATACTGGAATGAACCACCCGAAAGACGGGGATAATACCTCTTGATGTGACCCGGATCACCACACTCAAAGCAACCCCTCTCAGCAAAAGACGGTGGATACTGAAGGGAACCCCTACAACTAGAATAACCACTAGACGAGCTAGGTGCTGAGGAACCCAGAACTGATGGTGGCCGAGATGAACTCTAGGCTGGCAGGGCGTAGAATGATGAACGGCCCGGATGAGAGCTACGGGGGACATGCCCTAATAAAGCACCACTGTAGGATGGACAGACTGGCTGGGGAGGCCTAAATGAACGGCCTCTGCTATGGTGAAACTGACCTCCTAAATGAACACCTCCATAACTACCAGATCCTCGAGGCCTCTTGGCCTCCCTCTCAACTCGCTCCTGGCGGTGAACTGACTCGATCTCTCTGGATATGTCAACTACCTCCTCAAAAGAAGCGTCAAATACCCTCTCCATTGTCAGAAAAATCTGACGTTGATAAGTGAGGCCATCAACAAACCACCTGGACCTCTCTTTATCTGTGGGGACTAGCCAAATAGCATGACGGGCCAACACAGAGAACCTTATCTCATATTGCGTCACGATCATGTCCCTCTGACGCAACTGCTCGAACTCTCTGCGCAGCTCCTCCCTGCGGGACTCCAGTATATACTTCTCCAAGAAGAGAATGGAGAACTGATGCCATGTAAGGGGCACTGCATCAACAGGTCTACGCCTCTCATAGGCCTCCCACTAAGCAAGTGCAGCTCCTGAGAACTGGAAGGTAGTAAATGGGACCCCACTGGCCTCTAGTGTCCCTGCTATGCGAAGTATCCTCTGACACTAGTCCAGGAAAGCCTAGGCATCCTCGCCCTCAAGACCACTGAAAGTCGGAGGCTGAAGTTTGCTAAATCTCTCCAGCCTGCGATGCTCATCATCTGCCAAAGCTGGGACCACAAAATCATGAGCTGGGGCAACCGGCTGGACTGGAGCTACCCCCGGTGTCTGAAACCCCTGGGTAACCTGCTCAGGTGTCCAGGCAGCTGGAGTTTGAGTGCCTCTGCCGGCCTGAGAAGTAGCAGCAGTAGTAGACATGGTGACGACCCGTGACAGGCTGGTGCATACCGTCAAAATCTGAGCTACGGCCTCCTGAAGACTCGGAATCACAATAGGATCCTGCGGATGGGTAGCCGTAGGTGCGAGGCAGCAGGCGTGGAGGGAAGGTGTGCCGGTGCGGAACTTGGAAGCTTAAGGTGGAGCAGAGGTATGTCCGCACCTGCGAGCCCGTAGGTGGAGGCATAGGGCGCAGGTGCAGAGGCTGGCGTTTAAGTGACTCTTTGTAGGTGCGCACCTGGGACCGTAGGTGCGAGTCTGGGGGTGCGGAATCCCTGGGGCAGAAGGTATAAATTCAACCCTTCGCGAAATTTTGCCCGTTTCTACCATTTTTGAAGTCGGGATTGAAGCATTTTGAACGATTTTGAAGAGGAATTCAAGGGGAATCACTCTGAGGTAATGTTTTTTAACCTAAAACTTGAATCTATCGTGATTTTCAGTAGATTAACCATGGAATTTGTGGGATTTAAGGGTGAAAATTTGGGAAATAGGGCTTTGAACTTGAGAGATAAAATTGGGAGATTGAGGGGTCAAACTAAGTTAGATTTTGGTAAATTTTGTATGTATGGACTCGTGAGAGGATAATGATTCTAGTTTTGTGATTTTTATTGGATTCCGGCGTGGACCCAGGGGTCAGGCTTGGCCAATTTCGGGAATTTTGATTTAATTTGATAATTTTCGCGTGAGGTTTGTTACTTTAGCATGTATTAATGATATAATTATGTTTTTTGATAGATTCGAGATGATTTAAGGCCGAGTCTAGCGGCAAGGGAATCACGGAGTAGATATTTGTCTGGTTTGAGGTAAGTAACGATTGTAAATCTAGACCTAGGGGTATGAAACCCCGGAATTTCATACTATTTTTCTAAATAAAGTGACGCACATGCTAGGTGATGGGCGTGTGGACGTGCACTGGTAGGGAGTGTGACTTGGTCCGTCCCATAGCAACTGTAGAGTTGCATATTTTGATAAATAGTATATGATATCTATGTGTTTTAGAAATGATTCTTTTAACTTGGGTTGAATGCCATGTTTGGGGCCTTGTGCCACACTGTTTGGACCCTCAGGGGTAATTTTATACTATCCTCGCACTATTTTGATTTGAAAGCATATCCTCAGTCATGATTTTTTCTGTTTACTATTTAATTCAGTTTCATTACTCTAATTTGAAAACCTATGAAAGTTGTTTTGGGCTGAGTCCCCTAAGTTTTACTGAGATGGCCGAGTGGCTCGTGAGGTTTCTGAATGAGTAAGGCTGAGGGCCTGATATGTGAGAATATGATATGGGATCGGGCTGCATGCGGAAACATCTTATGATATGCCGACGGCCTAAGTGATTTTATGCCAAGATTTGGCTTGATATATAGCGCTTGGGTGGAAGGAACCCCTACGGAGTTTGTACACACCCCCAGTAAGTGCAGGTACCTACTGAGTGCGAGTGTCGAGTGCCGAGAGACGAGAGAAGAGTGATTGTGAGGCATGAGTGATGGTGAGGCATGCCCGAGGGGCAATATGAGTGACAGTGAGGCTTGCCCAAGGGGTTGTTTATGAGTGGTTCTTTGCCCAAGGGACTTGTTTATGAAATGGCTATTTCCACTCTATTTTTATACTGCGCATCTATTGAAACTGTGGAAGATGTTTTAAGTGATTTTCATGGAACTGGAGTTTTTGTTTCCAGTGAGATACTATGATTTTAAATACTTATTTGATCCTGTAGTTTCTCACTGATATTTCATGTTGTGAGTTTTATGTGATCTTTACTACTAATCGATGAACTCAGACTGTATTTATGATGGTTACTTACTGAGTTGGCATACACACGTTACTCCCTGCACCTTCTGTGCAAATCCAGGTATCGGGACGTCCGAGTGAGTTGATTCTGTCCCAGTTTTTATTTTGGAGCTTAGAAAGGTAGCTGCATGGAGACCACAGCCTTGATTTCCTCTTTCATGTCATTTTGTTGTTCATTTTATTAGACGTCTTTGTCAATTGAGTAGACTGATATTCAAGATGCTCATGACTAGTGACTCCGAGATCGGCAGTGTTTAATGTTTTGCATATTTTCGCTCTTTTTGAAATGCTTAAACGAAAAATGCATGAAAATATCTAATTAGTAAATGAATTAATGAAAAGGGTCTTTTATGTTATAATTAATGAATTGGCTAGCCTAGTACTGCGATAGGCGCCTTCACGGTCAGGATGGTTAGGATCCATGACAAGTTGGTATTAGAGCCTAGGTTACATAGGTCTCACCAGTCATGAGCAGGTTTAGTAGTGTCTTGCGGATCGGTACGGAGACGTTAGTACTTATCTTTGAGAGGCTGCAGAACCCTTCGGAAAGATCTCACATTCTTGAATTCTTGTCATGCGAATATGTTGATTCTAGTGACTAAACTTTTGTTGTTTCATTCTCTCACAGATGATGAAGACACGTGCTACCGGGCAGGATGATTAGGCACCCATTAGACCCACGAGGGGTCTAGGCCGTGGTAGAGGTAGAGGTAGAGGTGCATCCCACACGGTAGCCGAGAAGTACCCATAGACCCACCTGTTATTCCAGACCAGGTCCTAGCCGCAGATGTTCCAGCGGGGCTATCTCAGGCACCGGCAGTGCCTATTGTTATTACGGGTCTTCAAAAGACCTTGGCTTAGATCTTGACCGTGTGCACCAGTCTTGCTCAGGTAGTCGTTGTTTCTACTACAACAGCTACATCTTAGGTTGGGGGAGGCACTCAGACTCCCGTCGCTCGTACCCCTGAGCAAGTTATTCAGGGACTTCAGACACCGAGGGAACCTCCACCCCAACCGGTTGCACCTGCTTAAGACTATGTGATTCCAATCATGCCCGATGACGAGCAGCGTAGAGTGGAAGGTTTGGCAAACTTAAGCCTCCGACTTTCAGTGGTGCAGAGGGCGAGGATGCCCAGGGTTTCTTAGACAAACATCAGAGGATTCTATGTACAGTAAGTATATTGGAGACCAGTGGGGTCTCGTTAACTACCTTCTAGTTTTCAGGAGCTGCCTTTACTTGATGGGAGGCTTATAAGAGGCGTAGGCTTGTTGGTGTAGTGCCAATTACCTAGCAGCAGTTCGATCAGTTGCGTGAGGATGATATGATTGTGATGCAGTATGAGATGAGATTTTCAAAGCTCGCCCGTCATGCTATTGGTTGGTTCCTGAACATAGAGAGAGAGAGAGTATCGGGAGGTTTGTCGATGGCCTCACATATCAGCCCTTGATTCTTATGACCAGAGAGAGGGTATCGGGTTCTACTTTTGTGCAATTTGTTGATATTGCCCGTGATATTGAGTCAGTTCATCTCCTAGAGCGATAGGAGAGGGAGGCCAAGCGACCTCAAGGATCTGGTAGCTTTGGTAGTGTTCCCTCCAGGGGTTAGTTTCAGCATAGCAGAGGCCGTCCATTTAGGCCTGCTCAGCTAGCTTGCCCAGGTTATAGTGGTGCATCATCGGGGCATGGTTACCATAGTTCTCATCCGGTCCGCTCATTATTCAATGCCCTTCCAGCCTAGAGTTCATCCAGTGTACCATCAGTTCAGGGTTCCTCCATGCCAGGTTCTTCTATCAGTTATCCTGGTGCTAAGGGTTCCCTTCAGTCCCCATCTCCTACACCGGAGAGTTGTTTTGAGTTTGGAGAGTTTGGGCACGGGTGGAGGCAGTGTCCTCGTCGTCATGGGGGTTCATCTTAGTAGAGGAGTCAGCCCTCGACTTCATCTCCAGTTACTTTACCACCCGCCCAGGCAGCTAGAGGTGGAGGTCAGGCAACTAAAGGCCGCCCTAGAGCGGGAGGTCGATCAGGTGGAGGCCATGCCCATTTTTATGCACTTCCAGCCAAACCAGATGCTATGGCCTCAGATGTCGTGATTACATGTATTGTTTCAGTTTGTCACCGAGATGCCTCACTCTTATTTGATCATGGTTCCATGTATTCCTATGTTTCGTCAGATTTAGCTCATTTTCTGGATATGCCCCGTGAGTACTTAGTTACATTTGTTCATGTGTCGACTATGGTAGGCGATACTATTATTGTGGACCGCGTGTATCGGTCATGTATGGTATCTATTAGGGGTCGGGAGACCCGAGTGGATCTCTTATTACTCAGTATGGTGGATTTTTGATGTGATATTAGGCATGGATTGGCTTACTCCATGTCATGTTGTTCTAGATTGTCACGCTAAGACCGTGACCTTACCTATACCGGGATTTCTGAAGGTTGAGTGGAGAGGTTCCATTGATTATGTGCCTAGTAGGGTGATTTCATACCTGAAAGCTCAGCGTATAGTGGAGAAAGGGTGTCTATCGTATTTGGATTTTATAAGGGATGATAGTGCTGAGACTCCCACTATTGATTCTGTTCCTGTGGTTTGTGATTTTCCGGATGTGTTCCCATCAGACCTGTCGGGCATGCCGCTCGACAGGGATATGGATTTTTGTATTGATTTGGTGCCAGGTACTCAACCTATTTCTATTCCACAATATCGCATGGCACCGGAAGAGTTGAAGGAATTGAAATAGCAGCTTCAGGAACTCCTAGATAAGGGGTTTATTCGGCCCAGTGTGTCACCTTGGGGTGCACCGGTGTTATTTGTGAAGAAGAAGGATGGTTCCATGAGAATGTGTATTGACTACAGGTAGTTGAACAAGGTTACAGTCAAGAATAAGTACCATTTTCCTTGTATCGATGACTTGTTTGACCAGCTTCAGGGAGTCAGGGTGTTCTCTAAGATTGATTTGAGATCCGGGTATCATCAGCTGAAGATTCGGGATTCAGATATTCCTAAGACAGCTTTTAGGACCCGTCATCGCCATTATGAGTTCTTGGTAATGTCTTCCGGGCTGACCAATTCCCCAACAGTGTTCATGCATCTGATGAACAGTGTATTTCAGCCATACTAGTATTGCTTCGTTATTGTATTCATTGATGACATCCTGGTGTACTCTCGCAGCCAGGAGGAGCATGATCAGCATATGAAAGTTGTATTGCAGAGATTGAGAGAGGAGAAGCTTTATGCAAAATTCTCCAAGTGTGAGTTTTGGCTTGGCTCAGTGGCTTTCTTGGGGCACGTGGTGTACAGTGAGGGTATTCTAGTGGATTCGAAGAAGATAGAGGTAGTGCAGAGCTGGCCTAGACAGTCCTCAGCTATAGAGATTAACAGCTTCCTTGGTTTGGCGGGTTATTACAATCACTTTGTGGATGATTTTTCTTCTATTGCTTCGCCCTTACCAAATTGACTCAAAAGAGTGCTACGCTCAGGTGGTCGGACGAGTGTGAGGAGAGCTTTTAGAAGCTCAAGGCTGCTTTGACCACAACTCTAGTGTTAGTATCAGTTTCAGGTTCTAATACCGTGTATTGTTATGCCTCGAGGATAGGCATTGGTTGTGTCTTGATGCATGAGGGTAGGGTGATTGCCTATGCCTCGCTCTAGTTGAAGACACATGAGAATAATTATCTGGTGCATGATCTTGAGTTAGTAGCCATTGTTCACACCTTAAAGATTTGGCATCATTATTTGTATGGGGTTCATTGTGAGGTTTTTACCGATCACCGTAGTCTGCAACATCTGTTTTAACTGAAGGACCTGAATTTGCGTCAGCAGAGATGGTTGGAGCTTCTCAAGAACTATGATATCACTATTGTATACCATCCGGGGAAGGCCAATGTAACGGCTGATGCCTTGAGTCACTGAGCAGAGAGTTTGGGAAGTCTAACATATTTTCCAGTAGCAGAGAGACCCTTAGCACTGAATTTTCAAGCCTTAGCGGGCCAGCTTCTGAGATTGGAAATATCGCAGCCTAGTCCGGTATTAGCTAGCGTAGTCTCCAGGTATTCTCTTTATGACCGTATCAGAGAGTGCCAGTATGATGACCCACACTTGCTCGTTCTTCTGGATAGGGTTCGGCGAGGTGATGTCGGGGATGTAATTATTGGTGATGATGGTGTGATGAGGATGCAGGGTCGGATATATGTGCCTAATGTAAATGGGCTTCGAGAGATGATTCTTGATGAGGTCCACAGTTTGCGGTATTCCATCCATCCCGGTGCTGCGAAAATGTATCAGGATCTGAGACAACATTATTGGTGGAGGCGGATGAAAAAAGATATTGTTGTATTTGTAGTTCAGTGTCTCAACTATCAGCAGGTCAAGTATGAGCACTAGACACCAGGTCGATTTCATTAGGGGTTGGATATTCCGGAGTGGAAGTGGGAGCGCATCACCATGAACGTTGTAGTTGGGCTCCTACAAACTTCGAGGAAGTTCGATGCTATTTGGGTTATTATGGATCAGCTGACAAGGTCTGCACACTTCATTCCTATTGGTACTACCTACTTTTCAGAGCAGTTAGCTGAGATTTATATTCAAGAGATTGTTCTATTGCATGGTGTTCCAGTTTCTATCATTTCTAATAGGGGTACTCAGTTCACATCACAGTTTTAGAGGGTCGTGCAGTGGGAGTTGGGTACTCAGGTTGAGTTGAGCACAGCTTTTCATCCTCGGATAGACGGGCAGTCCGAGCGCACTATTAATATATTAGAGGATATGT
Organism: Nicotiana undulata; assembly: GCA_005239495.1. NCBI lineage: Eukaryota > Viridiplantae > Streptophyta > Magnoliopsida > Solanales > Solanaceae > Nicotiana > Nicotiana undulata. The sequence continues at coordinate 20,456 of ML277338.1, read as the reverse complement.
TACGCGCTTGTGTCATTGATTTGGGGGCTCATGGGACCAGTTTCTGCCACTCGTAGAGTTTTCATATAATAATAGTTATCGGTCTAGTATTCAAATGGCTCCGTACGAGGCTTTATATGGGCGGCGTTGTAGATCTCTAGTCGGTTGGTTTGATCCGAGCGAGGCTAGACTCTTGGGTACAGAATTGGTGCAGGATGCTTTGGATAAGGTGAAGTTAATTTAGGAGCGGCTTCGCACGGCGCAGTCTATGCGGATAGGAAGGTATGTGATGTATCTTTCATGGTTGGGGAGAAGATTCTGATGAAGGTGTCACCCATGAAGGGTAATATTCGGTTTGGGAAGAGGGGCAAGTTGAGTCCCCGAGTCATTAGACCTTTTGAGGTGCTTCGGAGAGTAGGTGAGGTGGCTTATAAACCTGTTTTGCCACCCAGCTTTTCGAGTGTGTATCCAGTATTTCATGTTTCCGTGCTTCGGAAGTATGTTGGTGACCCATCCCATGTTTTGGACTTCAGCACGGTTCAGTTAGAGGGTGATATGACTTATTATGTGGAGACATTGGCTATTTTGGGTCAGCTGGTCCGAAGGTTGATATCAAGGATATAGCTTCAGTTAAGGTGCAGTGGAGAGGACAACCGATGGAGGAGGCTACCTGGGAGACCGAGCGGAGATGCATAGTAGATATCCACACCTATTTGAGACTCCATGTATGTTTATAGAGTCGTTCGAGCACGAACGTTTGCTTAAGAGGGGGAGAATGTAATGACCCGATCGGTCGTTCCGAGAGTTTTAGCCCAGTTTTACTTGTTTTTGCTTCATTATATATGGTTCAACTCTGTTATGTTGTGTTAGGTTGGTTGGATCGGGTTCGTGGTGATTTTAGACCAAAATGAGATACTTAGTCCCTTAAGTTGGTTATTTAGTTGGAAAAGTCAATAGCAAGTTGACTTATAAGTAAATGGTCTCGAAATTTGGTTTTTATGGTTCGGATAGCTTTGTTAAGAAATTTCGGACATAGGAGTGGGTTCGGAATCTAATTCTGAGGTCCGTGGTAGAATTAGGCTTGAATTGGCGAAATTGGATTTTTTGGCGATTTCTGGTCGGCAGAGGAAAATTAGATATCAGGGTCAGAATGGAATTCCAAAAGTTGGAAAAGGTTCATAGTGTAATTTGGGATGTGTGTGAAAAATGTCAGGTCATTCGGATGAGGTTTGGTATGTTTCGGCATCGTTGGTGGAATTTGGAAGTTTAGAAGTTCTTAGGCTTGAATCTGAGGGTAATTTGGTGTTTTGACGTAGTCTGAAGGTTCGACTAAGTTTGTATGTTGGTATGTGACTTGTTGGTATTATTGGTTGAGGTCCCGAGGGCCTCGGGTGTATTTTGGCTGATTAACGGATATGGTTTAATTGTTGAGGAATTGCAGATTTCTGGTTTTTTGGCTTCTGGTGTTTTTCCGCACCTGCGGATGAGTAGCCGCAGGTGCGAGGCCGTAGGCGCGGAAGGAAGGTGCGCCGATGCTAAACTTGGAAGCTTAGGGTCGAGCGCAGGTGGGCAGGTATGGCCGCACCTGCGAGCCCGCAGGTGCGAGGCATGGTGCGCAGGTGTGGAGGTTGGCGTTTAAGTGACTCTTCACATGTGTGCACCTGGGACCGTAGGTGCGAGAAATTGTATGTGGGTGCGGATTCCCTGGGGGAAAAGGTATAAATTAAACCCTTAGCAAAAAATTTCCCATTTCCACCATTTTTGAAGTCGAGATTGAAGCTTTTGAGGGATTTTGAACAGGAATTCAAGGGAAATCACTCTGAGGTAATGTTTTTTTAACCTAAAACTTGATTCTATGGTGATTTTTAGTAGATTAAGCATGGAATTTGTGGGATTTAAGGGTGAAAACTGGGGAATTAGGGCTTGGGACTTGAGAGTTAAAATTGGGAGATTGAGGGGTCAAACGAAGTTAGATTTTGGTAAATTTGGTATGTATGGACTCGTGAGAGGATAAGGATTCTGGTTTTGTTATTTTTATCGGATTACGAGGCATGGGCTCAAGGGTCGAGTTTGGCCAATTTATGGAATTTTGATTTAATTATATAATTTTCGCATGTGCTTTGTTCCTTTAGCATGAATTAGTGATATAATTCTGATTTTGATAGATTCAACACGATTTGAGGCCGAGTCAAGCGACAAGGGCATCGCGGAGTAGAATTGTGTTCGGCTTGAGGTAAGTAACGATTGTAAATCTAGACCTGAGGGTATGAAACCCCGAAATTTCATTACAATTTTGCTAAATGAAGTGACGCAAATACTAGGTGACGGGTGTGTGGGCGTGCACTGGCAGGGATTTTGACTTGGTCCGTCCCATAGCAACTATAGAGTTGCATATTTTGATAAATCTTATATGATATATATGTGTTTTAGAAATTATTCTTTTAACTTGGGCTGAATTCCATGTTTGGGGCCTTGTGTACTGTTTGGACCCTCAGGGGTATTTTTTTACTATCTTCGCCCTGTTTTGATTTGAAAGAATATCTTTAGTCATGATTTTTCACAATTACTGTTTGATTCAGTTTCATTACTCTAATTTGAAAACCTATTAATGTTGCTACGGGTTGAGTCCCCTGATTTTTACTGAGATGCCCGAGTGGCTCGTGAGGTTTATGACTGAGTGAGGTCGAGGGACTGATATGTGAGAATATGATATTGGATCGGGCTTCACACTGCAGCATATTTTTGATAGGTCGAGGGCCTGAGTGATTTGATGCCATGATTTGGCTTGATATATAGCGCTTGGGCTGGAGGAGCTCCTCCGGAGTCTTTACACACCCCAGTGAGTGTAGGTACCTATCGAGTGCGAGTGCCGAGTGCCGAGAGACGAGTGATTGTAAGGCATAAGTGATGGTGAGGCATGCTCAGGGATTGTTTCTGGGGAGTCATTTGCCCGAGAGGCTTGTTTATGAAATCACTATTTCCACTCTATTTTTATATTGAGCAACTATTGAAATTGTGGAAAATGTTTTAAATGATTTTCATGGAACTGGATTTTTTTTTTACGAGGTACTCTGATTTATAATACTGATTTGATCCTGTAGTTTCTCACTAAGATTTCATGCTGTAAGTTTTATGTGATCTTTACTTCTCATCACTACACTCAGATTGTATTTATGATGTTTACTTACTGAGTTAGCATACTCACATTACTCCTTGCACCTTTTGTGCAGATCCAGGTGCCAGGACATCCGAGTGAGTTCTGATTCTGTCCTAGTTTTTAGTTTGGAGCTTAGCTAGGTAGCTGCACGGCGACCGCAACCTTGATTTCCTTCCTCCTGTCCTTTTGTTGTTCATTTTATTAGGTTCTTTGTCAATTGAGTAAACTGTATTAGACTGATATTCTAGATTTTCATGACTAGTGACTCTGGGATCGGGCAGGTTTATTATTTTGCATATTTCCGCTTGTTTTGAAATGCTTAAACGAAAGATTCATGAAAATAGCCGATTTGTAAATGAATTAATAAAAAGGGTCTTTTATGCTATAATTAATGAATTGGCTAGCCTAGTACTGCGATAGGCGCCATAACGGCCAGGGTGGTTTGAGGTCGTGACATTTGGAGGTAGGCCTATAAGCAGTAGTAGAAGTACTACCTTTCTAAACTGTCTTGATGCTATTGATACGATTTACTTGGATTTTCTAGGCCTATGTTTCACATGGATAAATAAAAAGAAGAAAATACATCAACAAAATTTTGAGCGGTTGGATAGATTTTTGAGAAACGCGAACTGGGTGAAACTTTTCCCTAACGCCACTGTCACACACATGCCACATACCCACTCTGACCGCTGCCCATTGATTCTAAATCTGTCAAAAAATATTAGTAAACTGACGCACATTTTCTTCTTTGAAACAATATGGATTAGTCATCCACTTGTCCCAGGCATAGTTAAACATCACTGAAATAATAATCCAAATTACATTCATGCCATTTCTTCATTCACAGAACATGTGGAAGAATGGAATAGGACAACATTTGGTAATATTTTTTATTTATTTTTAAAAGGAACGTATTCACACGCATTCTAGGACTCCAAAACATGGACTCACTACATAAAAGCAAGTTCCACATTAATCTAGAAAATAACCTTATTCACGAATATAACTTAATTCTCCAAAACGAAGAAGATGTTTGAAAATTAAAATCCAGAGTTTAATGGATATATTATGGGGATGTCAACACAAAATTCTTTCATATTTCCGCTATCCAGAGGAACAGAAAAAATAGGATGCTAGGACTCAATGACACAGTTGGTAATTGGATTTTTGACCCCAAGGGAATTCATGGTATTATAATAAAATACTTCTCAAATACATACACAACTGAACTTCAATCATGTAAATATACCTTACCACCCAATCCAAGCATGCTAAATATCCTCACAGAATAGGAATAATAAGCTCTCATTACACCACTCTCAGTAACTGAAATTAATACAACTATAAAATCATTTAAACCTCTTAAGGCACCGGGTCCGGATGGCATACACCCAATTTTCTTTCAGAAATACTGGGCCGACACAAACTCAGTTATCACACACACATGTATTCAAGCAGTTGCTACTCTAACAATTCCAACTGAAATTAATAATACCTACATAACACTCATTCCCAAGGTGAAACATCCTCAGAATATCTTCCAATATGTGTCCATCAAGTAACACAATCTATAAAACTATAACAAAAATTATTATAAATCGTATTCGCCCTTTCCTCAATAATATTATTAGTCCTAATCAATGTCGCTTTATTCCGGGAAGAAGAGTAATTGACAATGCAATAATTATTCAAGAAGCAATCCATTCATTCAAGAGTTGTACGGGTAAGACTGTGAAGATGATGCTCAAAATTGATCTTGAAAAGGCCTTTGACTGACTTGAATGGTCCTTCGTCATGAGCTCACTAATAGCTTTAAACTTTCCAGAGGACCTAATAATTCTTATTAGGAATTGCATATCTACCACTACAAACTTCAATCATCTCAAATGGCACACCTACACATTTCTTTGAACCATCAAGCGACATCCATCAAGGAGACCCGCTCTCAACGTGTGTTTTTATCATTTGTATGAAATCCCTAACACGCTGAATTGATCATGAAGTAGATGTTTTGAACTGGAAACCCATTAAAATAAGCCTAATGGCCCAGCCATATCACATCTCCTTTTTGCAGACGACCGTATTTTGTTCGCAGGGGCAAACATTAATAGCGCAATTTCTATCATAAACATATTCAACTTCATTTACCATTGTCGCGCCCCATTTTTCTATCGCATGGGTTAGGTACGGAGATATCGGGTTGATGACATTCTGGACAACTCCTTAATGGAAGAGGTTTAAGAAAGAGTCGCCACCTAACGATTTTATGGTGCGTTAGGGCACCTAGAGTTGATAACTCATGAACTAGTTCGCGTTACCATAGATTGGGTAAGGGCTTGAAATTACCCCGAGGGGAAGGTATTAGGCACCCCTTAGGATCCACAACTGTGGGTCCCAGCCGATAAGTTTTGTGAATTTGGACGGCAAGCAAGTAACAAATAAGGTTAACGTATGAGGGGATTTAGGAACAAAATAGTTGGAAAATCATTAAAGGTTTTTGAATAATACAAACATTATTTGAAAAGAATTTTTCTAGGTTTAAAGTAATATGGATCACTTCAATGCAATACCCGGTATGTCACACCTCGAGGAGGCGGCTACACGTGGTATTAGCGCACCAGTCATCATATCCGTATTCTACCCTTCCCCGTAAGGTTATTTAAAACGCATGTGTTGGTCACGAAGGCTTATTGCGTGCCATTACCCGTCCCATCCTATGAGTCCTGGAGGGTGATTAGGACCACTAATCCTATAGTGTGAGTGCTAGGCTGGACATCCTAGGTTTTAAAAGGATAAAATAGTAGGCGACATACATAACAAATAGGAATACAAATAAGGGAACAAGTAAGGACAAATAAAGGCTCACAAATCCCTCTACACGTAGACACGTAAGTAGCACGTCTCAAACACAATAAAAGTCTCAAGATGGGGGTTCGAAAATAGGAGTTTTGAGTAAAACAATAGGTCAAAAGAATCTATTTTTAAAAAAAAATGAAAACTTAATGAAGGCAGAGGATTTAACTAAGATTGAATGGTTCAAAGTAAATGACATGCAGAAATATCGTAGTGAGAAATAATGGCAAACTTAGAAGTAAGGTGATTTAAAACTTTCAAGAGCACATAGCAGAAAATCATTGGGGTCTAGTTTTAGAGTAAATCAGTTATGAGCGACTAGAATGCAGTGGCCAAAAGCAGCAGTATACTTAGAAAAAGGCAGTAGTTAAAGCTATTAGAAAATATAGATGAAGGTTACTTAAGCTTGGTTTGAAATGATTGCTTAGAGGTAAGTAAATAAATACAGAAGCTTATCACAAAGTAACGGTTGTTAGTTTTCAAAGAAAATGTAGTAAAATGGAACCAAACATAATGACTTTGAAAGGCATACAAATAAGGATTCAAAATGGCACGACTTGGAGCAGAATGAGCATTTTTGAAAAACCCAGTAGTTTGAAAATATGATAGGACAAGAATTAGTGAAAATCAGTAAGAGGGAATGGATGCACCACTTCAAGGTTGTTTGAGATATAGAGCTGGGGTTTAGTAAAGTAAATGAGCTTCAGTGAGATAAACAAAGTGGGAACAGCAGAGTTCAAAACGTTTTTAAGTAAGTGATAAGACTAGAAGAGCATAATCATTTTGATTTTAATACATATTAGGCCTAAGATTTGCCTAGGCGTCGCCTATATTGCCTAATTATGTTAAAAGGTGAACATGCATATTTAAGTCTGATATTAAAAATAGGTGATGCTATACTTGCAGATAATTTCAACCCAATTGACCACATTTTTAACAAGATTATCAGATTAGATACAGGCTAACTAGGTGTTTAGCAAAATATAACTTGAAACAAACCTGTTGAAGGTAAAGTCCTAAGAACATGACATCTAATGCACACAAGGATCCCTAAGGACATGATTTCTAAATGAAATGCTTATGAAATGCAGTAGCCATACACTATATCATTTGTTGTAGTTATTAATCAGGGCTTATAAAATGACGGGAACATAATAGACATGCTGAAATAAAGAACCTACACAGGATTTCTATTGCATGATATGCATGTCCTAAGCAGGGTACTATTGCACACATAGGGAAATAAATCCTATAGTCATGATTTCTACCCGTTACTATACTAAACATGCATACCCCCTCCCATATCCATTATCCAGCCCTAATGGTTTATTTACAAATCATTACATGCCATAGAAAATGAATTACAGTAATTACAAAGAAAAAAATAAGAAGTTATTCTATAGAGAGCCTTCAAACAGGCCCAACCTTCCAGTCTCACCCCTTTTGAGCCTCACAGCCTTACACAGCCTGGGTGCAGCAAAGCTCCCAAAGGTCCTTGTAAGGGCCCTGGCCAATACCAGCACCCAGCAGTTATCAAAGTTGAGATAGGTGCAGTGTAGAATTACCTGCCTCAGTGTGTCAAAGTTCAGAGGGAACTCAAGGTCCCTAAGCATTGCTCACACTGAGGGGGTGGATCCTAGAGGGTCTAAGAGTAGTGTGAAGTGCAGGAAGGAGTAGTTAGGAAAAGAGTTAAGTTTGAAAAGGAGCTGAAGTAACAGTTTTGAAATAGAACTTTAGAGGATAATGTAAGAGTTTATGAAAAATCAGTTTACAAAAAGAAGGGAGCAGGCCCACCACAACTCAGCAGATATGCAAAGTTCCGGAAGTAAACACAAACATGGAAGGGGAGTTAGGAACAAATAACTCTTATGATAGCAATAAAGTATAATTATAGGTTTTCAAATAATTATAACATAGTTATAATAAAGTATCACATATTGTAGATTATGATTAGTATCATGTAATACCTAGACATTAGGGGTGCATGCTTATAGTATTGAAAGTTAGACAAGTGATGCAGACACATAAGGAAATACTGGTCATGTTGATACAAGAAACAATAATCATAGGGCAGGGACAAGTATATGAGTCAAACATAGTCAGAGTGAATCACACAAGGGGAACAGGAAGCATACTATGCTAAAGTGAAAAGGAAAATGGCAGAGACATGCTAGTTGCATGGTTGACAATAGAACCATAAGTAGAAGCATAAAAGGAATAACAAGTATATCAACAAGAACTGAAACATATTGTGTTGGGGTACTGTAACCTTAGATTAGGGACATACCAGTCAAGGGATATAGCACAGCAAAATGCAAGGAGATGGTGCAGCAAACAGTGGTGTGCAAAACAACAGAACAGCGGCAAGGTAGTAGTGCACAAAAGCAAGAGAGAGCAACAAGGATTACTCAGTCTTGGCTTTTAGCCGATTGAGTAGTCAATAACTAATGTAAAGAGCAAGAATGGATGATGTATAGAAACAAAGAGGATTCAGAACAATGTTAATGTTCTGAGTTTTAGTATGCTATAGTGACATGCAATATAAAGATGTGTGTTTTGATATCAATGTTCTCAATATCTCTGTGTCTTAGTCTGTTATGCAAAGAGAGAAGACAGAGTATATATAGTGTTACAAACGAGTAGCTCATAAGGTAAAGGGTGCACAGTTATGGAAATACAACCAATTAGTATCAGTTAAACACTGGACTCCTTTAATTAAGGAGTCAAGTTCAAAAAGGAAAAGCAATCAGTTCATAAGACTGATTTTGCTTAATTAGAGTCAAGGGAATCACATAATACATAAATAAAGCCAAGTGCATAGTATATAGTTAAGGAAAGTTGAAGTACCATTACATTTATAAAGTAAATTAGGGTATTAGTTTGAAAATTGACTGAAAGAATATCGGATTCAATTACAATCACAGAGAATCCGAGATGGTTAAGGAAAGCACCACATAAATATGCAAAGAATTCAAAATTGGTATAGATTTATAAAAGGAAAATACAAAATTGTGTATTCAAGGAAAGTATCACACATAGATATAGAAAGAATTCAAAAAGTGGTACACAATTACAAAAGGAAAATACAAAATTGTGAATTCAAGGAAGTATCACAGTGCCTGGGGATTCTTACACAACAGGATCGACATAAATCGACAAGTAGACAACCAGTAGAGTATAGGTCAAACATTTAAATTACAATCACTGATAGACACGAAGATATACTCATAGCAATCAACAAGAAGAGGTCATAATAATGAATCAAGCGAAAGTCATGAAGAGACCCATGAGTACTCATAGTCAAACAACAAGGATTCACATAGAACACTAGGGTTTCTAGAAATAACAGTTCAAACAACAAAAAATCATGAGATGCTTGCTTAAACATGGTATAGATGACTAAAATCAAGAAGAAATCGTCTTTGAAAACAGGGTTAAGAAACCCTAGCTTTGAAATTGTTAAAAAAAGAGATTTTCCGGAGAAAACCATAAAGAAACCTCATAATATTTTAAAAATGTAAGCAGATCTTAAAAGAAAATCGAGATACAGATGATTAGGGTTTCGTGGAACCCATAAAAGAGGGAAAACCTCAGATATGGCATAGATTAGGCCGGAGGGACATGTAAACTTACTCAAACGGCCGGGGGTTGGCTAGAAATTGGCAAGAGGCTCAAAGGAGGTGAGCGGACCGCTCCAGGCTCGTCTGAAGAACTCAGGGTGTCACTGAGCAGGTGAGAGGTGGGTGGATGACCAGGAGATGACAGGGAACCAAGTTTCCGGTGAAAATCCAACGGAGAAAGAGACCAGAGGTCATCGGAGAAGACGGAGTCAAGGGGACTTCTAGAGAACTGTAGAGAGATTGAGAGACATGAGAGATGAGAGAGGAACCGTCTCGAAGGAAATGAGACGGGGGGGAGGGTTTAGGTGAGTTTAATTTAGGAAGGTTAAGTTTGGACCGTTGATCCTGTGTGATCAATGGTACAGATCAAACGTGGGGTTGGGCCAGGTTGGTTTGGGGTTTGGGTTGGGTATTTTTGGGTTTGGGTTTGGGTTGTAATTGGGTTAATTAATTGGGTAGGTTAGGATTAAAATCAGGCTAGAAATTAAATGGGATGTGGCTAGTTATTAAATACCCATGAAAATAGATAATTAATTAAATAAAATAGCTAATAATTGTATAAAATGAAATTAAGTTAAAAATAAGTATAATTACAGTAATTAGACAATATAAAAAAATATAAAAGACATGAATTCTGATTTTAAGGGTATAAAATGACTAATTAGGCTATAACTGCAAAACCATTGTAATTGCAATTAAATAGTACTCAATTAGTCAATTTATGAAATAATTGAAATTTAATAAGTAAAAAGTGATTGTAAATGACATACTAAATTGGAAAATATTTTGAGATTTATTTAGAGCATAATTTATGAATTATGAAAATTACGAAACATCGAATAAATAGGGAATAATTCAAAATAAAACTATATAAAAATTAGAAAAATACTCATTATTGCTAAGAGTGATTTTGAAGCATGTAGGCAAGATTTAAAAATAATTTGGGAAAAATTGGGTATCAACAACCACCAATCAGGGCAGAGAATAAATTTCTCTAAATTCAAAATTTCTTTTCCTCTAATGTATCACCTACAGACCAAACATCACTATCAAACACTCTTAACATAAAAATAAAAAATAATGTGGGAAAGTACTTGGGATTTTCAATCGCAAACTTACAACAAAAAAGTTTGGACTATCAATTCATACTTGACATGATGAATACTCGACTAAAAGGATGGAAAGCAAAGCTACTCACTCTATCTGGAAGATTAACTCTTATATAATCAACTCTTTCAGCTATTCTCACCCATTCCATGCAAATATACCTCCTTCCAGGAAAGACTGGAAACAATATTGATCGCATCCAAAGAAACTTTCTGCCACGGTCCAAAATCGACCGTGATGATGGATCCTATCGTAGAACTAGGTCAGCCTTTACTTAACAACTCATGACAGTAAGAATAACTTTGAAAATAAAGACAGAAGCAGTTAACATTAAAGTAAAGCCTTTTTTAACAGAGAAAATAATCCAAAATTCGATACACTTCATCCCAAAACCAGGGTGTCACTGAGTACATGAGTGTCTAACCCAGAATACAGTCCACTACATAGTCTAGAGAATAAAAAATTGAATACAGATAGAGATAAAGAAGAAGAGTCAAAACCTGCAAACGTCGTGCAGCTACCTTGATAGTATCTGAACTCTGATGCCTCAATCAGCAGCCGTCGTGACCAGAAGCGCCTGGATCTGCACACAATGTGCAGGGAGTAACGTGAGTACATCCAACTTAGTAAATAACGAGTCCAAACTTTGGACTGAAAGGTAGTGACGAACTTACCCGATAAAGACAAAATAGAAATAAATGTGCAGCAATGTAGGCATGCTTTCAAATTAAATAGACAGCTCAAAACAGTAAATTAGAGCAAATCCCAACAATGTAAAGAACATAACTCTTCTATCCATACATGCCAATGCACATGTTGTATGTGACGCACCATGTTGTCAGCCTCATGGGTTCACACTCTCAAATGCTCAACCACTTGGTACTATATGTGGCCCATACTGTCAGCCTCATGTGTTCACGCGATCGGCGCTTAACCGAGTGGACCTGGTCGAGTAAGCCTGTTGAGCCTTTTCCTACCCGACTCAATTGTGACCCATAACTGTGTTGCAACATCATTTATTGAAGTAGGGAGGTCGGTTATGAACATACATACACGTTACCAAACTATTCTTCCTTATTCACAAGTTTCCAAAATTAAAGTCTTCAAAATATACATACAGTCTACAATTCTTGTGGGAGATAATTACAATCACAAGTTGATTCAACGACCACCCAACAAGTACGTATGACCCACATAAGTGTCTACGGAGCCTCTAGGAATAAGAAAGACAAACGAAACCATGCCGGCAACAAGGCCCCGGCTACACCTCAAAATGTAACAACATAACAAAAGGAAAAAAGCAACATAATTACAAATGACCCCGGGAAGAAGCGAGACTCAATGAGACTGCTGTGAAGGGAAGGAGAGGCACCACTACCTGCGATCAGCGCAACCAGCTATAGAGCCACCTACATCCATTTAAAAGATGTAGCGCCCCCGGCAAAAGGGACGTTAGCACCATCGAATAGTACTAGTATGTATGAACAAACTCTACTCTAAGTAGAAAATATAGTAATCAAGTAGGAATGCAATCATAGAAATCAAATAACATTACACAGGATTTAAGGAAAACAAATGAGAGTCTCATAGCATGCTTGTTTCATCTTTTCATCCTTTTGATTAATAGCCTCTTAACGCCAAGTGCCACATTTCATAGTACCACTGTGTCCTTTTTACATGGAGTTCGGTCCCGACCAGCTAGGTCATCCCAGTGAGACATAACCGACATCATAATTTATATCCATATTTTGATGTAAGTACCACCATGAGCGCAGCATGGAGTTCGTTCTCGGCCTGATTGGCTAGGCCATCTCACATGGGGAATAACCTTATCAATTAATTATTTAGTTCACATTCCTTTCCCATCAACTATCAGAAAGTCCTTGGCACTTAGATACATTTAACAAATGGGTTCGTTTCCCTTTTCATTCGTTTAGTAACACTATCCTTCATATTGATAGGTTCCAACATACGATGAATCTTGCACATAATAAGATAAACATAAAGCATCATGATTCACAATTTCAAGCAACATGGTGACATGATAAGCAACTAAGACAATTAGGAAACAGAAGTTTTTCCAACTTAATGCATCTAGACAATCAATTCACATAGAACCAAGCAAGGGGCTCATACCAATTACTCGAACACCAACAAGTCGATCCTACGAAGATTAGAGTTAGCCATACATACCTCGACTAGATTTTTATCCCTAATTCCTACGATGACTTCCAAACTCCTTCAACCTTTTTAATCTATTCAAGAAAATGACACAATTAAATCTTAATTAGGAATTTGATCATAGACCTAGTTCAATTGAGCCTTACACCATCATTACGAACTTGTTAAGGTCTCATCCCCCATTTCTTTCTATTTTTTCCTTTGCTTACCCTCTCATAGTCTTAGAATCTTATGCATGCAAGGATATTACCTCCCTCATCCCACATTTACTTGACAAATTATCCCCTCCCCCTCAACTAATTTAGAGGATAGGGTATGAGTTCTTACCTGTAATTTTAGGGCCTTTTGCAATTCTTCAATCATGCAATCAAGGATTGTGATGATGGAGGGTGAGTAACTTCTTCTCACTCTAACATCTCTCTTCCTTACTCTATAGTATCAGAAAAATGGTTTAAATTGATGAGGAATGGGTTTTATATTGGTCTGGGGTCGGGTTTAAAAATTAGAAAATGGGGTACCCTACTCAAAAATGCAGTCGCACAAAATAAAAATGTGGCCCGCAAACCTGCCGCAAAAATGGCCTCAACTGGGGTGAAAAAGAAGGCACACTGACCGAGTATGTAGCATGCATACCTGTTCTGCGGTCGCATAATGTGCTGCAAAACACGCCTCGCAAAATGCCAAGGCAGATATTCGATGGATTATGCGGCCCGCATAGCAGATATGCGATCGCATTTCTGGCCGCATAATCATCTTCAAATTGGCCAGCAATCTGATTCACTTTGCGGCCATTATGTAGTCCGCATAGCTGTTATGCGACTGCAGATTTGCATCTTTTTGCGAATTTTCTTTCTCTAAGTCCTTAGGATATTTTCAACCCAAATAAGTCCAAACAACAGCGAGCAAGCTCGCTGCGAAGAATTTCTACTGCTATAACAACATAAGAATCTAACTGGGCATTATTTTTGGTTAAGGATTTTACGGGTCCTTACACATACAACCCAGGAAAGCTCTATCCCAGAATATATACATCACTGACCATCAGTCACCTAGTACCGAGGAAGGCCAATCCAACCATATGGAGAAGATCCATCTCCAAGTATCAGGTACTTCGGACAAGATCCATGTCCAGGGAAGATCCATCCCTCAATAATATCATCCACGCCCACTTGGGGTGTGTACAGACTCTGGAAAGACTCCTATAACCCAAGTGCTATCCCAAACCAGTATAACCGCTACGACGTGCAGCCCGATCTCATAGCTGCCACTCATAATCAGGCTCTCGGCCTCACTTAGTCACTAATCTCTCTAGTCTCACTCACGGGCTCACAATGTCATGAAAAGTAGCACAAAACAATGATATGATGTATTAATAAATAACAATTGAGACCGAGATACGATATGAAATGCATGAACATGACTGGGTACATCATTTCAATGAAATCAGTGAGGTGACAGTAAAAAACGATTACCAACAGTACTGCATAAAGCCTAAAATTGATATCAAGCATGATTGACTGCTCAATTACTTTATCACATGATGAAAACACGGATATCAACAAGATAGAGTCACTATACAGTGCCATGGAATCAACCAGGTCACAATTCTCACAATGCACGCCCCCACGCCTGTCACTTGGCATGTGAGTCACCTCAATACCAATCACATAACACATAATTCAGAGTTTTGAACCCTCAGAACCAAGTTTGAAAGCATTACTTACCTCAATCCAAGCAATACTCTACTCCAAAATGCCTTTGCCTCTCAAATCGATTTCTAAACGTCCCGAATCTTTCCACAGGTAGTACAGTACAACCAATTCCAGAAGGAACAATTCCACAAGGAAAGCACTAAATTATAGCCAAAATTTTGAAATCGACCCGAACCCAGCCCTCGAGCCCACGTATGAAAATTCGACAAAAGTCAGAAAATCCAAAAGCCCATTCACTCACGAGTCTAGCCATACGAAATTTAATCAAATCTGTTAATAAATTCCCATTCAAAACCTCAAATATCTAACTCAAGAACACTTCCTCTACTTTCCCAATTGTTCACCCCAAGTTACGTATTAGATGATAAATTTAAAGACATAATCATGGGATTTAACCAAAATCAAGTAAGAATCACTTACCGCAATTAACTCCACGAAGATCCTTTCAAGAATTGCCCAAATTTGTGGACTCTAGATCAAAATATGAAGAATGGTTTCAAACCCTCATTTTTTAAATTAAATATTGTTGCCCAGATATGTTTCATCGCGATCGCGAAAAAAGCCTCATGATCGCGAAGCACAACTATGCTTCCCCACACTTTTACCCTACATGAACGCGTAAAAGCCTCTGCGATCGTGTACAACTGACTAACCAGAGTTACGCGATTACGTCCATAACTATGTTATTGCATAGAGGAATCACATGATCCCAGCTCCTGACCTAGTACTCTACGTGAACACGTACCTCTCCTCGCTTTCGCGATGCCCAGACTCACCAACCTCCGCGGTCACGTGCCTTCACTTGCGATCGCATAGAACAATTCCCCAGCTGCCCTCAGTAGACCTACGTGATCACAGATCCATTCATGCGATTGCATATAAGGAAACCAGAAGAATCACACCAGTAGATATCAGCCATTAACCAAAGTCCAAAAATAATCCGTTAATCACCCAGAACTCACCTAAGGCCCTCGAGGCCTCCTCAACTTACCTCAAACAATACCAAAAACAAGAATTAAATACGAAGTCAAGCCTAATGAACTTTTAAATTCCAAAATTCTACAAACGACGTCAAAACCTATCAAATCACGTCTGATTGACCTAAAATTTTGCACACAAGTCATAAATGACACCACGGACCTACTCCAACTTCCAAAAATTCAATCCGATCCCGGTATAAAAAAAGTACACTCTCGATCAAACTTTTCAAAATTCCAACTTTCGACATTTTAAAGCCTAATTGTACTGCGAACCTCCAAAACATAATCCGGACGCGCTCCTAAGTCCAAAATTACCTAATGGAACTAACGAAACCAACAAAATCCAAATATGAGGTCGTTTACACGTAATTCAATATCCGTTTAACTTTTCTAACTTAAGCTTTCAATTAAGAGACTAAGTGTCTCAATTCACTCTGAAATGTCTTCGAAGCCGAACCAACTAACCCGATAAGTCATAATATAGTTGTAGAACATAAAAGAAGCAGAAAATGGGATAACGGAGCTACAACTCTCGAAATGATCGGCCTGATTGTTACACTTCCTATGGGGTTCTACAAAGCAACAGGGAAAAATATCGCACTCCTATCAAACTTACTGTGGAGATACCTCACAAACCCAGATACTCTTTGGAAAAAATCCTTAAGGGTAAATATATTAGCACCCAAATAAGGGACACCATGGTTTACAGAGCACATGACTCCTACATCTGAAAAAGCACGACCAAAACATATTCTTTCTTCTCCAAATGCATGGAATATTAGATCTGGGACCAAAATACGAATTTGGGATGATAGATGGGTCATTGGATTCACTAATTAAGGGAACTAATTGAGGGACCACTTGACAAGAAATATACAAATAAAAATGTAGCTTGCCTCATTAATAATAAAAATTGGAACCTACAAGCCCGATCATACGACGTACCAAATATGCTTTCCGACATCGTAACACAAACATACATTCCGTTCTCTGAGAATTTAAATGATTCATTCTTCTAGAAAGAAATGGAAGATTGGAACATCACAACAAAATCAGCCTACAATCTCTTCATTATGCTAATAGAGTCACCTCAAAATCACAAAGCCTTGAACCATTTATGGATATGGAAAACACATTTCCACAACAAACTCAAAACCTTCCTATGGTTACTAATACACCAAATACTGCCTACTGCATCTGTCCTAAGCCAAAGGAAAATAATTGAATACAACTCTTACAAACATTGTGGAACAGAGAAAACATAAACCACATATTCTTTCACTGTCCTATAAACACTTCAATTTGGGAAGAGCTAAATATATAAACCCAAGACTCAAACCAACTAGAATGGATAAAGGATATTTATACCTCCACTAAGAGCATCATTCTCCCAAATAACTCATCAATCCTATTGGCTATCACCATACCAATTATCCTTTGACATACTTGGCAAAACTAGAACCATAACATCTTTAATAACTTCTCAACACTGATCGATAGCACAAAAATCATTTCAAATGCAATGGAATACCTCTGCCTAACAACCCATAACTTCAAACATTTCATAACAACAAAACCCCCAATAAAATGGACATCCCCACCACAAAACCTCTATATACTCAACATAGATGGTTCACACAAAAAATAACTCCAACACTGGAGGAGCAGGTGGAATCATCAGAGATCCTGCAGGACATTGGATTGATGGGTTCTCATGCCACATGATGGCCTCGTCACCCATCCAAGCAGAAATTCTTGATTTACTTAAAGGAATGGAATTTGCTTTCACAAAATATTGAATATCGATTATAGTGGAAACAGACTGCCAGATATTACTAAACCTTTTAAACGACAAATCCCACAGAAAAGCTAATGCGATTTTCTCCGTGATTACAAGTTCCTACTCATCGCACTGGGCCAGCTGGATATTAGGCATGTCTACCGTGAAGGGAATCAAGTAGCGCGCACACTAGCGCAATATGGGAGCCATTGTAACTTGCATACTAAAGCTGAGTGTGACGAACACTTCTGGAATAAACCACCTTTATTTTCTTTCTCTACTTTCTACAAAGACTTACTTGGGAGTGTTTCGTTAAGATCGGTCCGGCACTGTAGTAACTATCTCTAGCTTTTACTGTTTAATAATAAATCCAGCGCCTTCAAGCAAGAAAAATAAAAATATATTCCACACAAGAGCCCAACTCTAGCGTAAATGGGCTAAACACCAATACTAATTTGTTAGGTATATATATATCCTCTTATAACCCTAATAATTGTAATGAAAAATGGAACTAAAAAAGGAACCCTAATAAACTACCAAGTTAGATGTGATGACCCAAAGGTCATCCCGTGTAATTTTAATTAAAACTGTGTTCTGAGGCTCCAAAAGCTCCGTTAATCATACCTCGGTATGTGTGCACAGTCCGGGCGCGTAGCCAGGAAGCTTCTATGTGAAAACTTGATGAAAATTTGAATTTATAATAATTAATTGATTAAAGTTGACTTTGGTTAACATTTTTGGGAAATGGACCCGGACCCTTGATTTGATGGTCTCGGAGGGTCCGTAGGAAAATACGAGACTTGGGCATATGCCCAGAATTGAATTCCGAGATCCCAAGTCCGAGAAATGAATTTTTAAAGAAAATTGTTTTCTGAAAATAATAAAGACTTTTGAAAATGAACTTCGATGTGAAATCCGCGTTACCGGGCCCGTATTATGGTTCCGGAGCTCGGAACAAGTTTAATATGATTATTATGTTTTGTCTGTAAAATTTGGTGTAAAACGGACTTGATTTGACGTGTTTCGGATCAAAATGGAAAATTGAGAGTTTATGAAGTTTTGAGGAAATTATATGGATTTTAGAGTTTAATTCCTTGTTTTTGATATTATCTTGGTGGTTTAATTACTTAAATAAATCTGTAGGATGGTTTTGAGTCGTGTTTATATTTGGTTTTGAGCCCCGAGGGCTCGGGTGAGTTTCGGGTAGGTACCGGAGTGCAAAAAGAGTTGAAAAATTTGGTGTAATAGCTGGTTTCTGGTGTCTGAGTTTTTACTCTATGCGATCGCATTGATCCTTCCGTGATCGCATAGCTTTAGTTGCGGGAGGATTTTTGTTGCACTGTGCGATCGCATAGAAGCCTCCGTGATCGCACAGTGTACTAGGAAGGCTGGGGTAGGACATGTCGTAGGTCTGTGCGATCGCACGTGGGCATACGCGATCGAATAAGGTGGGGGTTGGGATCCTGTGCGGTCTCAAGGATGAATTTGCGATCGCAAAGCTCAGAAAATCACTCCTCTATGCGATCGCAACTTCTCTTCCACGATCGCATAGACCATTTTTCGCCCAGTTATTTAAAAAGCCCCAAAACAGAATGTCACATGGGATTTCATAATTTTGCACCTTCTCCTTCTTCTCCAAACCCCATAGACGAGTTCCAAACCATTCTTCCTCCATAACCTCTTGGGTAAGTGATTCTAACACTAAATTCTTCCATTTTCCTACATCAATCACTAGAATCTAGGGCTAAAATCATGAAAACAAGGTAGAAATTAGGGGTTTTGGGTAGAGTTAGGGTTTATGGAATTTTTGGGAATTCAACCTCGTTTTGGATTCGGATTCCAAAATAAATTGTATATTCGGGGTCGTGGAGCAATGGGTGATCGGGTTTTGGTCCGAACCTCGAGTTTGGACCAAGCGGGCCCGGGGTTGAATTTTGGTATTTTTGGAAGAATGATGGAAATGTAGAATTAGGCTTGGGAATTGAATTATTGAGCCATTTTTTATGTTATTAAGCTAATTATGTCTAGATACTATCATATCGGAGTTGGATTCGAGAGGAAAGGCAGTGTTAGAGGCTTGATTTGCGTTCTTGGAGCCGAGGTAAGTGTTTGGCCTAACCTTAGTTTGAGGGAATAGGTATAGAGTCTATTTGCTATGTGTTATATCATGTCCAACGTATAGGTGAGATGACGAGTACCTATATGTTGTGGCCAAGCATGCCCGTGAGTCAAACTTGATAATTTATATTGTGTTCTTGATATTCTCAGAGTTATCAATAAATGGTTAATTGAAAGTGACACATTAAGGTTGTTTCGTAATGTTGAGAGTTATTGATTATTTGTTCGGTTGAGGATTTTTACATGTTAAAAAAAAATATTTCTGAGCGAGATTGGTTATAGCTGAGTCCCTGGCCGGGACGATAGAATTTTATTGATTATATTTGTACATTTGAGATTTCTTATTGTTAATTTTCACTTTAAACTGTTGCTTTTATATACATTATGAACGAGGGGACATTCCGTGCCGAGTGAATGTGAGGTTATGCACGAGGGGACATTCCGTGCCGAGTGACTGTGAGGTTATGCACGAGGGGACATTCCGTGCTGAGTGATTGTGAGATGATGCACGAGGGGACATGCCGTGCCTTTTGCTCTTTATTTACGTGTTCCGAACTGTTAACTTCTTGCTTTTATATTTACATTTAAGTTCTTACCTTATTCTGTTGTGCTAGCAATTGCTTCCCCTTTTAATCCCCAGCATGTTTCCCCGTACTTGTATCTATTTGTTTATTTTCTGTTATTATTTCCTGCTATATTATTTGAACTGTACAGGTATTATTTGTTGTCGCGTCCTAGCCTCGTCACTACTTCGCCGAGGTTAGTCCCGACACTTACTCAGTACATGGGGTCGGTTTTACTGATGGTACACCTGCACTTCTTTATGTTGTGCAGATAATGCAGCCGGACCCGGTGGACATTGACGGAGGGAGTATCCTTCAGTCCACTTAGGAAACATCAAGGTAGACTGATACGCTCAATTTACACCTTAAAAGAATGTAAGCGATCGTTGTCAAATATAGTAATCCA
>ML277337.1:0-49057 GCA_005239495.1 Nicotiana undulata | reverse complement strand
GGGGGGGGGGGGTATTTCTGGAGAATATGATTTTTGACTTGTCAAAATTCACTGATTGCCCTGAAGCTTCACAAAATTTGTTGATGGTATCAATGATAGAGTTGCGGCTTCTATGGTTGGCTTCCGCCAGGAAGATCAGGTCATCAGCAAAAAACAAGTGGGAAAGCTCCGGGCCTTTTGAAGAGATTTTTGTCGGAGTCCATTTGCAACAATCAATTTCATGATTGATTAGGCGGGACAACATTTCCATGCAGATAATGACGATATACGGGGATAGGGGGTCCCCTTGTCTTATGCCTCTGGATGGCTCAAAGAAATCCATTTTTGAGCCGTTAATTTGGATGGCTGTTGTATTTGAGGTGATGCAGGCCATTATAAGGTCAATGAGGTCAGAGGGGAAATTTAGAGATTTGAGAGAGTATTTTACGAAGGACCATTCCAGCTTGTCGAAAGCTTTTTCAGGTCAATTTTTAGGATCATTTTAAATTTTTTTCCTTTGAGTTTCCTAAGATGGTCTAATGCTTCATTAACAATAAGGGCGTTATCAGCCGCTCTTCTACCTTTGATAAAACTAGTTTGAGTCGGGTGAATTAGGTCATTTAAGAGGGGCTTAATACGATTGTCAATAATCTTAGTGATCACTTTGTAGGCAGTGTTACATAAACTAATGGGACGAAATTGTTTAATTGTTTCCGCATTTTGGCATTTAGGAATGAGGCAGATTAGGGTATTGTTCATGTTCTTTGGCATAGTTTTATTAGAGAAAAAATCTCGGCAAAAATTTATAAGATGCTCACTTGTCTCCTTCCAATACTTTTGGTAGAAAAATGGGCGAAGCCCATCTGGTCCCCGAGATTTATAAGGTTTGAAGGAGTCTAAAGCTTTTTTAATTTTCTCCGCTGAGGGGCTACAACTTAGGTGATTATGATCTTGTTCATTAATAGTTGAGGGATAAATCATATAATTAGTGTTAAGATAGCACTGGGAATGCCCTGTTATGTAGAGATTTTGGTAATATTTGATAATTTGGTCTTTTATGGTATTTTGATCATAATACCAATTCCCTGCATCGTCCTTTATACACATGATTCTATTTTTCCTCCTTCTTTGCATAGTAGTGATATGGAAGAATTTTGTATTGGCATCCCCTTCCTGAATCCATTGGATTCTAGATTTTAGTTTCCAAAATTCCTCTTCTTGAGCTAGGATCAGTTTAAATTCTTTTTGTAGATCAATTTCTAGATTAACCAGAAACTGGCTGTGGGGGTAGTTAGTGGAATTTTGGATTCCTTTTAGTCTAGCTAGTGTTTTATTTTTCCTCATAAAAATATTGCCAAAAGTTTTTTTATTCCATTCCAAGACGTCTGTAGTGAATTTTTCGATAGCTTTGGTAATGTTAGGTTGTCCCGACCAAGTAGTTTGTACTAGATCTTTGAAGGAGGGGTGCGTTAGCCACATGGATTCTATCCTTAAGATATTGCTGGTAGTCGGGAAAATTTTGTAGAAATTTAATTTTATCGGACAATGGTCCGAGTGAACTCTAGTTAAGTGATGAACACTAGCTTCCTGAAATAATTCTAGCCATTCCGTATTAGCAATAAATCTATCTAGTCGTTCCATGATTATGGTCTTGCACATTTTCCTTTTATTAGTCTAAGTGTATTTTTGACCCTTAAAGCCTAGGTCTACAAGGCTACATTAATTCATGCAATTTAAAAAAATGAGATGTTCGATTGTAGTTTATAGGGAGGCCCCCAAATATTTTTGATGCTCGGGTGACTTCATCAAAGTCTCCCGCTACTTACCATGGCCCTTTATAATTATTTGCCACTGTCTTTAGGTTTTTCCAAAAGGATTTTCCTTTCTTCAATCAAGTTGCTAGCATAAATAATAGAAAGTAACCATTTTTAGTAGAATTGTGTACCTTAACCATTGCGTGAATCTCTTGGTCCGTTCCACCAATTTGGTCCACCATTGTCTCATCATTGTTCCACATGAGCACAATACCTCCCGAGTTACCATTTGTCGGCATTTGAATGTGGCTAGAAAACCCAAAGTCGTGCACCAGGCCATGATGATCCACCATTTTTGTTTCAAGAAGAGCTACTATGTTAGGTCGATGATAGTCCAACATGGCTCTAAAATCCCTTCTAAACTCAGAATTACCCGCACCTCTACAATTCCAAACAATCATAGTCATACTTGTATTTCTAGTTGTTTCACCATATTCATGCTGCCCCTACCTTCCCGTTGGATCCAGTAGTGTGTGAATAGTGTTCGGACTAGGACTACTGCATGTTGGAATGGTCCTGGTTGAGTCATCTTCCTTATGGATATTGAGCACTTCGTCAAGTCCACCGGGCAGCTTAAGATGAATCTTTTTTCTCTTATTGCCTTGAACGCCATTGTTTTTGGATAGCGCAACACTTCGTGCTCCACTATTCTTTTTGTTAGTGACTCTTCCTCTTCGTCCTCCTCGTTGGAATGAACCTGTGAAGTGTTCTTTGTTGAGCTCGACATCATATGGTGAGGCAGTGGTATTTGTGGTGTCGAGGTTGTGTTCAAGTTGGGGTTGGGGGGAGGCAGTGTCGTTTGGGGCAGTGTTTGTGGAGTTGCATGGTAAACCATGCTGTTGGGAGTTTGATTTTGAGTAGGGTTGATCGTTGGTTGTGGGTAGAGGGGTAAGTTTTGGTTGCTCAGATTGGAGTGAGGATGAGATGGCCAAGCTTGAAGACTCCAATGGGACGGGTGGGGACCTGACTGAAGGATCATGGGATGGGGTTGGAGTGGGTTCAACCAAGGACGTAGCATGGCATTGTGTAACCCTAGTTGAAGCCCCCCGCCACTATTTTATCTAGGTAGCTCGGGTCTCCAATTTGGATCACCATATCCCTACCTTCTAGTTGCAAACTCACGTTCAAGGACTGCCCCATTATCCCCCATTCCAACCATGATTGGGGCGTGTGGTTCGGAGAGATTGGCCTCGTGGTGAAGAGGAGAGGAGCTTGGTTGTGGTTTAGGCTGCTTGGGCGAGTCTAGACCCATCTCCTGGGCCTCGCAATCCTCCTGTGATGGTATTGGTTGTAAAGAGTTCTTGGCATCTTTGGAAATGTTTTGATAAGTGTTAGTATCTTGTAGAGGAAGGATATTTGTTATGGAAAGGGTATATATTTTGGGAGTGTGAACTGTTGCCTTGGGGGTATAGTTGTTGGTAATTAGAAGATTTTATCTTGTCCTAGGAATCTCTTT
The DNA here is from genome assembly GCA_005239495.1 of Nicotiana undulata. Lineage (NCBI taxonomy): Eukaryota > Viridiplantae > Streptophyta > Magnoliopsida > Solanales > Solanaceae > Nicotiana > Nicotiana undulata. The sequence goes on along the minus strand of ML277337.1, from coordinate 45,808 downwards.
GGTTTCTTCATTAATTGTTGATTGACCTTGAGTTGAAAGGGATTGGAGGGTGGTAGTACTTTGGTCTTTAGTTGTCACAGAATCTTGTTTGCTTGGAGAGTTGGTTTGCATGTTTTGGGGGCTAATTACATCAAGCATTAATGAGGGATGTTGATTGGGGTTAGGGGATGTAGTGTCTAGCTCCATGGTTGAGGTGACTCTATCTATGTTTTCTTGTTCTAAGATAGCCGAGTGGGGGGGGGGGGGGGGGGATAGAGGCTATAGAATAGTTGTTATTAATGCCCAAGGGGCTTTGTGTGTTAATGACCTGGGTAAAGGGAGGTTGTTGTACTAAAGATTTAGACATTGTATTATCCACTGGATAAGATGAGAGATTTTTGTTTGAGGGTGAAGCTATTTGTGAAAAAGGCACCTCGTTGAAGGCCGGCAACTTTGCCTGAGGTTTGGATTATTGTGGTGTTGACCAACAGATAACTCTCTATAATGTTACTTTGGCCTTTGTTCTTGCATGAATGGTCAGTAGAAGAGGTGGTACCAACATTGCTCATTGGGTTAAAGCTGTCATTAAGGGACTTGGGAAGGATCAGAGGAGGAGTAATGTTACTGCTGTTAGTATTGTTTGAGTTTAATAAGGGTTTGGTTAGTGGCTTCCTAGTTCTACGTTGATGAGTAACTATGGCCCATTGGTATAATGACTGGGTGATGGTATCAACTGGAGTTGTTGAGGTTGGCTTGGTAGAGGCAGCCTTGGTTTGTGAATTTGGTTAACCAATGAGCATAGTAGGTTAAAACCTTCGTAGACGATTTTTTGCATATGTTTGCCTATCACAATGTATGTTTTGAGGGGTTTCTCTATGGGAACTAATACACAAAGACGGGCATACTTGCCTCTAACGGCGGATTTTGTACAGGCGTCTATACGTATTAGCTGTCCCAGCTTCTCGCCTATTTTGAGGAGGATGTCGTAGTCGTAGAATTTGGTTGGTAATTCCGGGAGTCTTGCCCAAATGGCTGAGAAATTTAGAGTAGCTTGCGACGCCACAAACCTTGGCTCCCATCTTCTCACTGTAAGAAATTGGTTCCCAATCAACCAGGGACCCTCATGAAGGGCTTTATTGTAGTTTTCTTCCTTATCAAATTTTACTAGATAATAATCACATCCTAGGTACACCAGTGATAAGGATTCCGTGGGTTTCTATATCGCGTGGATTTTCTTTTGTAAAAATTGGTAACCCACCCTTCTTCCAAAGACTTTGACGATGAGGGCATAAGTCCAGCTTTTATAAATACGTTCCTTGTCCGAGGAGGTGATTGGAATGAATAGATCTGGATTGTGGTAGTTGTCCGTTTCATCATCATGTTCATATCAGTTCAAATTATTCAAGTTAAGTTGAACTTCTATTTGGGACGAGTCCAGGGGAGTGTTGTTGTTTTCTATTAGCGTGTCCAAAAAGGAGGGTTTGTTCTTCTGTAGCTTCCCCCCCATATCAGTCCCATAGACTAGGCTATCCGTGCACTCCATGGCAACAATGGCTGGAGTAGATGAGGAAGGTAACGTGCATGGGAGCATGGTGTTTTCGTTAGTGCTTTCTCTTTCAAGTCTCATTTGTGAGCACAACAGTTGAACCAAAGATTTATCGGAAGGGTATTGATGGGGGAGATTGGTATTTTGTTTCAGAAGGTAAGGAGGTGGGGGAGGTTTTGCCATGATAAGAGAATAGATGTAGAAAGAAGGTAGAGCTTCTCACTCTACATTGTTTTCCATTAAAGCTAACTATATTCTCGGGCTACATTTTTTATGGTCAAATTATAAAGAGGAATTTTCATAAATCACTATTGTTTAGTGGCTATTAACTTCTTATAGCCACTATATACATAGTTACTTCATATAGCTACTATTCAGTTGTTATACGAGTGTATTCGATGTATTCGTGCTACTGTATTCATAAATACAATAGCAACAATTACCTAAAACAGGGGAATCCAGCCGTTTAATAACGGAAAGAAGATCAATTTGCGTGTATCACTCCTAATTTAACTCAACAAATAGTTCTCATCAATTTCGATGCTATTGTGTTGTATTCCATGTATTCACGCGACTGTATTTATAAATACAATGAGGTAAAAAAACAGGGATTACAGATGTTTAATAATGTATTTCATGTATTCGCGCGAATGTATTTATAAATAGAGTGACATATTCCGTCTAGAAAAATAGTGAGTACGGGTATTTAATAACGAAAAATGCAATATTGAGTTGTATTCAATTTCAAAATATTGAATTCAACTGTATTCAAGAAACAAAAAATAAAAAAAATATGGTGTATATTGTTCTATTCAATTCGACTGTACACATTGTATTCAACTCATAGATATTCACTATTATATATTATATTCAATTCACCGTATTCAATTCGACTGTATTCAAACAACAAAAAATCACAAAACACGGTGATATTTGGTGGTATTCATAAAATACCGCCGTTCGAAATACATTAATACAAGCGAAAAATAATGTATTTATACAAAAATACAGTGTATTTGAGTGTGTTTCTACAGAAGACAAAATTACAATGTATTTAAGTGTATCTGTCGGGATGTCCTCGCAGCCGCTTACGATGGTCACAGATTCCGGCGAACGACCTCCGCTTCTTCTTTCCAATTCTTTGCTTGATTTAATATTGTTGCACTTGCATGCTACAAATGGAGAAATAATCTCCAAGCCGACCGTATCAAAACCTACTCCCAAACGACGTTTGCTTTCTCTCGATGTCTTTAGGAGCCTTACCCTCGCTGTATGATTATTTTTTCTTGCTTTTCGAACTGACTTCATCATACGTTCATGTTGGAGTACATAATGTAGATTGACTGACCTGTAGAAGTATTTTCAATTGTAGTAACACTAGAGGATTCGGCTAGAGAACTCACTATTAGAAACATGTATTTTGCTTGAAGAGAGAAGGAAGAGAGAGAAATAGAAGAAACATTTTGCTGAGATTTTGAGAGAGAATCATGTATTAACTAAAAGAAAGAGAGCGAAAAAACATAAAAAAGCATATTTCACGCCTACCATAAACTTATTTTGCTATAAAATATAAAAGGTAGCTATAGAAAATAATATTTTAAATAATTTTGGTTTATAATAAATATGGTGGTATACCTTTGCTATAGGAGGTAAAAATTTCAATTATAAATTGGTTGATCGACTGAAACTAATTGTATTCCATAGCCGAAAAGTATATGAAAAAATATATAATTTTTGTATGTAATATACGTATATTAAAAAATTATAAATTTTATCGGTTATTATTTTTAGGAGCCGCTAAAATATATATTTCTCTTTCTTTATGTAAAATCCCATTACGCTTGGTTTCTTAACCAGTTAACAACTTGGGTCGCAATAGAATGTACTTATCCAAAATTGCACGAGGCGCCCTATTTAGTCGTCCCCATTTAACCTATACCCATTGTTTTAAAAAGTTTTAACTTGTACCCACTGTTTAAACAACTTCAAGCCTCTTTCTCCTCCTCCATTTTTTGAATGCTGAAATGTGATGACCCAAAAGGTCATCCCGTGTATTCCTAGCTAATTCTGTGTTCTGCGGTCGTGAAAACCTCCTTCTATCTCACCTCGATTTGCGTGTGTAGCCCGAGCGTATAGCCGGAAAGCCTTGGTGTGAAAAAATTGATAAAAATGATGTTGTTGTATTAAAATTTGAATAGAGTGGACTTTAGTCAACATTTTTGGTAAATGGACCCGGACCCGTGATTGGACGGTCCTGGAGGGTCCGTAGGAAAATATGGGACTTCGGCGTATGTCCGAAAATCGAATTTTGGAGGTCCCAAGTCCGAGAAATGAAATTTTAAAGAAAATTGTTTTCTGAAAAATATAAAGGTTTTTGAAAATGAAATTTTATGTGAAACCTGTGGTATCTGGCCCGTATCTTGGTACATTTCGTTATGACTTATGTGTGTTATCTGTGAAGTTTTGTAAGAAACGGACTCCGTTTGACGTGATTCTGATAAAAAATGCAAAGTTTGAAGTTTAAGAAGTTTTGAAGTATTTCATTGATTTTGAGGTTTATTTCGATGTTTATGATGATATTTTGGTGATTTGATTACACGTATAAGTCCGTAGGATGTTTTTGAGGTTGTGTGCATAATTGGTTTTGAGTCCCGAGGGCTCGGGTGAATTTCGGGTAGGTGTCGGGGTGCTAAAACTTAGTAAAAATCATGTTTTTTGCTGCTGAATCTGGTGTCTAGGTCTGTTGGTCTCCGCGATCGTGATGTTATGCATGTGATCGTGATGAGTAAGTCTGGTAGGGGGTTAAATTACCCTACGCGAACGCAGAGCCTTGATTGCGATCGCGGAGCCTGGGGGCAGTGCTCTACACGATCGCGAGGGGCCTCACGCGAACGCGTAGTGCAAATGTGGGCTGGGGGCTGGGTGCTATTTTGCTCACTGCGAACGCGACCCCTGTGTCGCGATCGCAATAGGTTGTGTCAGTATACTCTGTGATCACAATCCATTCTTTGCGATCGCGATGGTCTAGGGCCAGTACTCTACGCGATCGTAGGAGACCTGTCGTGATCGCGTAGGTCATTTTTGCCCAGTTAACTAAAATGTCCAAAACATAATGCATATTACGGGATTCCACCAGTTTTTTCATAAACTGCTTCTTCCCCACACATCTTGGGCAATTTTTGAAGGATTTCTTCACCATAACCTCTTAGGTAAGTAATCTTTGACTTGTTTTCTTCCATTTTTATTAACAGCCATTAGATTTTAGGCTTAAAATCATGTGATTAAGGGTAGAAAATTAGGGATTTGGGTAGAGTTACGTCTTTTTGATTATTTGAGAATTCGACCTCGTTTTGGGGTCGGATTTCAAAACAAATTATATATTCGGGTTCGTGGGTTCGTGGGTGATCGGGTTTTGGTCCGAACCTCGTGTTTTGACCAGGCGGGCCGGGGGTCAAATTTTGGGTTTTTTGAAGAATGTTGGGAAACCTATAATTAAGCATGGGAATTGAATTGTTTAGCTTTTATTTATGTTATTGAGTCGATTATGTCTAGATACGATCTATTTGGAGTCAGGTTCAAAAGGAAAAGCGGTGCTAGAGGCTTGAGTTGGTCGTGGAAGTCGAGGTAAGTATTTCGCCTAACCTTATGTTGAGGGAATAGGTGTTGAGTTCTATTTGGTACGTGTTTATTCCATGCCCAATGTATAGGTGAGGTGACGAGTACCTATTGTTTAACCAAAGAATTATATTCTTTGACCAAAGCTATTTTTAGGATGAACGCGGGTTACTGATAATCAAGAAAATATTATTAAATAAAGAAGAATAAATAAAAGGCAATAGTATGCTACTCAGAAAATGAAATGTATTATATTCGATGTCTTGCCTCCCTTTACAAGTTACATCCCCTTCCTTTATATAGGGGGTTTCTTAATATAACGTATACTTCTTGCAATGATCGTCCATTAATGACTAATTATTACATTAATAGGGCGTTATAAAGGATAACCGTAACAGTTGTATAAAGGTTACATAACGTATGAGTCATTAATTGAGGATTCCTGAATCTGCCCGTAGCTTTGTCTGGATTCATTCTGACCGTGTCTCTTTCCTTTCTCAATCAGGTTGAGTTTCCCGTGGCTGATTACCTCGTAGGTTTATTGATCCGCGACTCTTTGTTCCGTACCACTTTATAGAATCATATCCAGCTGCCGCGTTTTCCTTGGTCCACGTAGCCGGCTGAGTTGTCATGAATCACCTTACGTGTGAAACTCTTTTTTACCAATACAGATAGTCCCCCCACTTACCATTTATTTATCAATAATATTTGGTAAGTGGATACGCATTTATGGCGGGAATATTTTGCCATCGCTTTTCCTTGAAACATTGTATCCTTCTCTGAACATAGGAGGTGTTTGTCACTTCCATTTACTGCTTAAACCACGTGTCCCTTCTGGATTGGTTCTGCAGTTACTCGGCGCCTTTAAGGCTTTTTGCGGCTGCGTCAACCACGAAGTGACACCTTCAATTATGACTTTTCATCATTGTTTTTTTTCATGTTTGACGGTTGTCCTCAAGTATAAATACCTCTCTTCTTTTCTTTACTTCCACGAAACACTTTCTAACTTGTCTCTTTTACTTTTAAAGAACTTCTTCTTGCCTTCATAAACATGTCTTCTTCAAATCAACCCAAAAGAGTGATAGATGTTGAGAGTTTAACACCTTCTTCTGCTCCGAGTAGGAGTCGGAGGGGTGGTAGACTAAGGAGTCTAGGATCCACCCCTTCGAGAGGCTCTTCTTCTTCTCAGATAGTCTCCCCTCCTTCTGCTAGGTCTTTAGTTTCTCCAAGGGCTAGGGCTTCCAGGTCTTTGTCTAGAGGTAAAGATGAACACCTTCATGAACCTCGAGTTGACGAAATCATTCTTGCCGAGTTTGTCTTTACTAGGGACAATCAGGTCCTTGTAGATCAGTCTTCTTCCCTTGATAGTGTTGATATATATCCCACTCTTATTACTGAAGGTCAGGTTTCCCTTGTTCGTAGGCAATGTTTTTAGAGGTCTGATTTCCCTATCTATATTCCGAATAGTAATCAAAGAATAACGTCTTATAAGACGGGATATTCTTTTGTTTATACGTACCCTTTTAGTTTAGGGTTTAGACCTCCCATTGATCCAGTCATAATCAAATTCTGTCATTTCTTCAATATTTGCTTAGGACAAATTGGTCCGCTTGTGTGGAGAGTTGTCGTGTGTCTTAGGAGTTTAGCTACTTTAGCCTCGGTTCCCTTTACTTTTAACCATCTTATTCATCTTTATTCTACTGCCTTATTCCGGCAAGGGGTTTTTACTCTGGCTGCCAGGAGTAAAAGAGTATTGGTAACCCCTGGAGATGATAAGGACAGAGGTTGGTACCTCCGGTATGTCGCTGTGCCCACTAATGGTTTAGTGGGTGAGGAAAATCTTCCCTTCCGTGAGAAGTGGAATCGTGCACGTGAGTATAGGTTAGCTCACATTTGCTACTTTTCTTCTTCCTTCAACAATCATGGGTACTGTTGAGAATGTCTCCGGTATCCGTGATTGGGTAGAAAAATTATTGTCTGTTGCTCCCCTAGAAGAAAGATCCTGGAAGTACTTCTCTGGGAAGTATGGTTGGCAAGTAAAGACCCACGGTAAGTGAAGCTTTTGTTTCCGCTTCTTTCCTTACTCGAGCCTCTTTTCCTTTTTTGCTTAACCTTTTTCCTCTTGATAGGGTTTTCTGCTCGTGGGGTGTCTGCTACGTCTATTCCGAAGATGTCTTTGGCTCAGGCTCAAGAGATTATTGCTGGTTCTTCTGCCTCGAAGAGGAAGGTTGTTAAGTCCCGATCTGTAGAAGAAGAAGAAGAAGAAGGAGAGGGCACTTTGGTGCACAGGTCACGAAGAAGGAGTGTGATTTTAGACGATGAGTCTTCACCCGGGGTTGTGCCTTCCGTGCCTGAAGTCATACCCTCTACCTCTGAAGATGTTTCTCCCTCTTCTACGCATGAATCTACGGATCACTTGTTTCATGAAGGTTTTGGTCCTGCTATTAATGAAGTCTTCTTGGCTTTATTTCCCGCTTCTTTTAGAGAAGCTCGTTCATCTGCTTCTGCTATTTCCTCCATTCCCTTAGATATTACTACTCCTACTGCTGCCATGCCCGTGGTTCTTTCACCACCTCAAATTTTCGTGCTTGTTACTTCTTCTGCTCCACAAATGTCCCTACCTGTGGCTCCTTTACCTCAGCCTGCTTCGCCTGCTTCCGTGCCTCCTGTTAGAGAAGTAAGGTCTTCCAGCAGGGAGATGAGGCAAGCGCTTATTGAGGTTCTGGCTGGTGGGAGCCTTTTTAAGAAATCCGGCCAACCCGAAGTGTGGTTGAAGCCTTTGATTGGCCCGACATAGAAGAACAAGCTTGATAGCCGTAACGCCCTTACATGGGCTAATGAAGTCGTCCATTCTTCTTTGAAGGTAAAAATGCGTTTCCTCTTATTTCATTTTGTACATGAAATCTATCGTATCTAATTGATTTCCTTTTTTGCAGACCAATCTTATAGGCATAGAGCTTATGAAAGGGATTTCTAATATGGAGCAAGAGTTAAAGGAGTGGCACGCTGAAGCAGGGAATTGGAAGGGACATTATGATAGCTTAAGGATCGACATGGATTCCTTAGAAGAAGAAAGGAATACCTTGAAGCGACAGATAAGAATCATGTCAGTAGAACTAGCAGTGGAGAAGGCTTCTTCCAATCAGGCTGATAAGGATAAGAGCATTCTCGAATCTTTATTTGCTGAGCAATTATCCCGTGCCTCAGAAGAAGTTAGGAACTTGAAAGACTTGCTGGGGCAGAAGGGGGAATACTAAGGCGAGCTTGTGAAATCACTCACCCGGACTCAGGAGGATCTTCGTAATGCTTGAGACAGAGTCCAATCTATGGAGGAGTCGATTTTACCTTTGAGGGTTGCCCATGAAGATAGTGAAGCGGAGAAGGACGGGCTAAGAGCTGAGCCTCAAGTATGGGCGAGAGATTATGAAGATCTCGAAGAGGCGGCTGCTGTCGATGTGAGCTGGGCGTACATGAATTCTCGCCTTGACACATTGACGGAAATGAGTCAAGAGGGTTTCGACCTTAGTGCTTAAATAGCTAAAAGTAAGGAAGCCATGGAGAAGGCTCAACAAGGTCATAACCTTTCTTCACCTGATGGTGAGACTCCTGCTGCTCATGCCTCTTCGTCCCAAGTTGCTCCCGTTCCTCCTGCCAGTGATGAAGTCAATCCTCATCCTCAAGAAGATTAAAGTGTTGATTCACCCTCTTTTTTTTTATTTGATTGGTGGTTACCCCCAGCTGCATCGGGGGTAAATTTGGATCTCTTTAAAGTCCCCAACTGACAACTTAGGGGCACCTTAATGTATAAATTGTATGCGGTTAAGCACTAGTTAGTACTTATTTCTTACTTAGCCACTCTTTTTTGAATATATGCAAGTTATGACTTTTTTACTTTGAGCATCTGTTTCACTCTTAAGTCTTTTGCATGTTTTGATTTTTGAGGTTTTTGTTTTACCTCTGAATTTTTGCATGAAGATGCTGAAATCACTCGTACCTTTTCGTAGTAGGCACGGTGTTGTATATAAAATGTGAGCCTTTTGTAGTAGGCTTTGTTTATGGAAGAGGGCCCTTTTTTTGATTGACACTTAATGAAGAAGACGTTTCAACTTCATAATGGTGTAATAATGTAATAGAGTGATAAGAATTTTTCACATGTTTAAGCATGTTTCTGAGGAAAGATTTTTGTTTGAACTTCCACGACATTTTACATGTGTTTTGATTATCCTCTAAAACTCATGTTGCAACTATTTTTATTTAACAGATTTGATATACACTTGTATTTCGTAACTGTTTTTCATAAGTAACCGTTTTTTTCGAGTTAATACAAGGGAACAACTGTTTTTCATTAGTAACAGTTTTTATAAAGATTGGGGTTTTTACCCGTAACTATTTTTGTTAACAACAATTTTTAACAAGTACGAGGGAAATGCTTTTTCATCCGTAACTGTTTTATTTGATAACAGTTTTCTGAACAAATACAAGGATTTGATCTTTCATCCGTAACTGTTTTATTTGATAACAGTTTTCTATATGAGTACAAAGATTTCGTAACTGTTTTAAATCACAACAGTTTTTGAATGAGTACAATGATGATGATCTTTTACCCCTAACTATTTTTGTTACAACAGTTTTGAATAAGTACAAAGATGTGCATTTCTTCCTCGTGGCTAATATTTTGCCTTTCAACCTGAATATGTTCGAAGGTTTTTTGAATTAGGCTTTGTATTTGAGTCTTTGCCTCTTTCGATTCTGCTCGTATCACTTGACTTGTTGGGTAGATGGATCTTCAGGCTCGAGCTTTGACTTTCTGATAGTCTTCTTTGCTTCGTCTTAGCCTTCCATACTGTATAGTCCCCCAAGTGATTGAGCTTTGAAGAATGAAATCTCGAGCACGTATTATTCCTTCCTTGTGGTCCTTTTCCTGAAAAGGAAAAACGTGCGGGAGTCGAAGGTATATAGTTTTTTAGATGATGACTGCTTAACCCTTTAAAACGTCCATCAGAAAGTGTAACCCTAGACCGGGAATTCAGTTATTTCCTCGCGTCTTTGCAGGTCTAATATCATCATCTAGTGATGGGTTAGCTTTATGCCTATCATCTAAAAACGTTAGTAAAATTTTAAATGTTCAAAATAAATCGAATCGTGCGATACCTGACCGAGGGTACTTCTTTTCCTTAGAAGTAGTACTTCTTTAAGTGGATGTCATTCCAGCTTGTCGGTAGGATTCTGCCGTCCATAGCTTCTAGCTCGTAAGCGCCCTTCCCTGCTATGCCTCGAACTTTGTAGGGTCCTTCCCAATTTGGACTTAGCTTTCCTGCGCCTGCTTCTTTAGTTGATTGAAAGACCTTTTTGAGGACGAAGTCCCCAATCTTCAAGTATCTGAGATGAGCTTTACGGTTGTAGTAACGCTCTATGATTTGTTTTTGAGCTGCCATCCGTATTAATGTTGCTTCCCATTGTGGTTCGAGCAGGTCCAGATTAGTCCTTAACTCATCGTCGTTTGCTTCCTCCGTGGCTGTTATAAACCTTATGCTTGGTTCGCCAATCTCCACGGGTATTAAGGCTTCTGAACCATAGACAAGTGCGAAGGGAGTTTCTCCCATGGCTGTTTTTGATGTTGTTCTGTATGCCCATAATACCGCTGGTAATTCGTCAGGCCAATTTCCTTTGGCTTTATCTAGCCGCTTCTTTATATTGTTGATGATGATTTTATTTGTTGACACATCTAGACGATTAGCCACCGGGTGGTATGGTGTTGAAGTGATCTGTTTGATTTGCCAGCTTTCAAAAAATTCTGTCCTTTAGCTAGGGGAAGAGGTCCCACTATGTCCATACCCCGTTTCATGAAGGGCCATGGAGATATAATTGGATGCAACAATTCCGTTGGTCAATGCATATTATTGGCGAACTTTTGGCACCTGTCGCATTTGAATACGAAGTTCTCGGCATCTTCTTCCATCTTAGGCCAATAGTACCCGGCTCTGATTAGGGTTTTTACCAAGGATCTCGCTCCTGAATGATTTCCACAGTGTACTTCATGGACTTATTTCATCACAAACTCCGTTTGATTAGGTCTGAGGCATTTAGCTAGGGGCCCTCTGAACATCTTGCGATATAGTGAATTGCGAATGAGGCAGTACCGTGCATCTTTGTGGCAAAGTGCTTGAGCTGTTTTCTTGTCTTTAGGTATGGTGCCATTCTGCAAAAAATTAAGAATTTCGTTTCTCCAATCCCAGGTTAAATTGTTGAAAGTTAGCTCATTTCTATCCTGGTCGATCACTGAATGGAATAGATGAACGACGATTGCATTGTCTTTGTTTGTTCCTTCCGTGACTGCTGCGAGGTTAGCTAATGCATCTGCCTCTGTATTTTCCTCTCTAGGTATTTGTATTACCTTCCATGTTTTGATTTGTCTTACGATCTCTCGTGCCTTTTCCAAATACTGTTGCATCCGAGTTTCTCGAGCGATGTAAGTCCCCTGCATCTGATTTACTACCAGTTGGGAGTCGCTGTTGATTACGATTTGCTCGATTGAAGTTCTCGTGCGAGTTCTAGTCCTGCAATGACAGCTTCGTACCCTGCTTCATTGTTAGTTATAGGATAACATTTAATAGCCTGTCGTGTCTTCTCACCCGTGGGTGATATTAAGACTATGCCTAAGCCGGCGCCTTTTACATTGGAAGAGCCATCAGTAAATAGGGTCCATAGACCTGGATTAGCACCATTAAAGAGTTGTAACTCCTTTTCTACTTCAGGAACAATGCTATTACTAAAGTCAGCAACAAAATCAGCTAATATTTGAGACTTAATTGCAGTCCTAGGCTGATATATTACTTCATGCTCACTTAATTCTATGGCCCACTTGGCTAATCTTCCTGACAATTCTTGCTTATGCAAAATATTTCTTAAAGGATATGAAGTCACAACAGTGATTGGATGACATTGAAAATACGGTCGTAATTTTCTAGACGCCATTATTAAAGCTAATGCTAACTTCTCTAGATGTGGATATCTAGTTTCAGCATCTAGTAAATTTTTGCTTACATAATAAATAGGAGATTGTTTACCTTTATCTTCTCTTACCAATAATGCACTTACAGTAATTTCTGAGACAACTAAGTAGATGTACAATCTTTCCCCCTCTTTTTGCTTCGATAGAAACAGAAGTTTTGATAGATAAGCCTTCAGATTCTTGACGGCCTGTTGACATTCTTCAGTCGATTCGAACTGATTCTGCTTTTTGATGACTGAAAAGAATTTAAAACTTTTTTCGGAAGACCTGGAAATAAATCTTTCCAAAGCTGCTATTCTCCCCGTTAGTCTTTGAACTTCTTTTTTATTCGTTAGTATATCAGGTATTTCTTCAATAGCTTTAATTTGAGCGGGATGTACCTCTATTCCTCTGTTTGATACAAGGAAACCCAAAATTTTACCTGATTGTACACCGAAAGAGCATTTTTCTGGATTCAACTTCATGTTATACCTGCGTAAAATGTCAAAAGTAATAGATAGGTGCTGGAAATGGTCTTCCACCCGTGTTGATTTTACTAGCATATCATCAATGTAAACTTCCATCGTTTTTCCCAGATGTTCCTGGAATATCTCAGTCACTAGCCTTTGATAGGTGGCTCCAGCGTTTTTTAAGCCAAAAGGCATGACCCTATAGCAGTATGTCCCCCTGTTCGTAATGAATGAGGTTTTTTCCTCGTCTGAGGGATCCATTTTAATCTGATTATAACCAGAATATGCATCTAGAAAGCTTAATAATTTATGACCTGCAATAGCATCAATCATTTGATCTATATGTGGTAATGGGAATGAATCTTTGGGGCATGCTTTATTTAGATCAGTATAATCTACGCATACCCTCCATTTGCCATTCTTTTTTGGTACCACCACAGTGTTAGGTAACCAGTTAGGGTACGTTACCTCTCGTATCGAACCAATTTTCAAGTGTTTTTGTACCTCTTCGTCAATCACTTGGTTCTTGAATGGTCCTTGCTTTCTTTTTTTCTGCTTAATAGTTACGAAGGATGGATCTTTATTTAGTTTATGAGTCATCACTTCTGGTGGAATACCTGTCATATCTGAGTGGGACCACACAAAGCAATCTGCGTTAGCCTTTAAATAATCAATTAACGTACCTTTTCGACCGAGGCTCAGCCTCGTGCCTACATACACCTTCTGTTCAGGTTTTTGTTCAAACAATGGAATATCTTTGAGCTCTTCCGTAGTTGTTTTGATGTGTTTGTCTTCTTCCGATTCATGAATGACGTCAGGTCTGGAGTCTACATCTATGTGGTCCAACGAGTCTTACGTGGCGACTGGATTCACTTTCTCGTGGGTATCTTTTCTCGTACCTGTTTGAACATTTACTTCTGTCGTACCTGTTTGGTCAGTAATTTTTGCCGTACCTGTTTGGCCGGTGACATCTGTTTGAAAGATTTCTGTATTTTTCGGTTCTTCCGTCTCTTTTTTGTTATAAAGTGCCACGGAATTTATATTTCTGGAGATCTGTTGATCACTTCTAATTTGTTTGATTCCCCATTATGAGGGGAATTTAATTACCTGGTGTAAGGTGGATGGTACTGCTTTCATGTCGTGGATCCAAGGTCTTCCCATAATCACGTTATAAGCCATGTCAATATCAATGGCTTGGAATTTGGTGTTCTTGGTTATTCCCTCGACGTAGGTGCTAAGTTTGATCTCTCCTTTGGTTATCACCGTAGAGTTATCAAACCCTGATATGGCTCGTGCCTTTGGGATCACCTGATTTCCCGCGAGAATTTATTCCACGACTCTTAACAAGATGATATTGACTGAACTACCTGGATCAATCAACATTGTTTTAACGTTAGTGTCATGAATGAGTAAGGAAATTACCAGAGCATCATTATGGGGAAGCATTAGTCCGCCAAAATTTGCATCGTCGAAGGTTATGTCATCTTCATATGGATTTTCTCGAATCCGCTTTCCGTGAGTAATTGTGACCTTCGAGGCTAATTTGCAAACTATTTCGTTCACTTCATCTCCTCCATGTATCACGTTGACGGTTCTTTTTGGAGAAGGAGGCTTCGAGGGCTCCTGCCTGTTCTTCATATATGCCGGTTTACCTTTATCACTAAACAATTCTGTTAAATAGCCCTGTTTCAATAAGTGTTCTATTTCACCTTGTAAAAATCTATAATCTGCAGTCCTGTGTCCATGATCATTATGGAATTCACACCAGAAATCTGGGTTTATTTTGTTTGGGTTTGACCGCATTTCTTTGGGCCATTTAACCTTATTTCCCATATTTCTTAATATTGAAACAAGTTCAGGAGTACTTACATTAAAGGGATGATCCCCAATTCGTGCATTACCTCTAGGTCGTTCATCCCGATCATTTCTGGATCTAGATGCGGATGAGCCTACATCCCTGCTTGGTGGTCTATAATCTGACCTAGTATTTTCAAACCTGGGGCGAGTTTCGCATCCTGATGGTCCTAAGTAAGGATCGTACCTATTTTTACCTGATCTCTTGTCTGATTCAGATTGCCTGGATCTGGAATGATCTTCGTCTTTTGATCGAGCAATGATATCTTCTTCTATTCGAAGTTTAGTATTGTACCTGTTATATACATCATTCCACGTTGTAGCTGGGAATTCCCTCAAATTTTCTTTGAGTTTCCTCGTGGCTTCTGAGCTTTTGTCGTTTAGATTACTCGCGAATGCCATGGCTGCCCAATTATCCTCTGGGTAATTACATTCTTTCTTGCTGGGACCTGTCTACAAATTCACTGAGTAGTTCCGTGTCTCCTTGCTTGATTTTAAATATGTCCTCCATTCTTTTCTCGACTTTTTGTGCACCAGAGTGTGCTTTTATGAAAGAATCTACAAGCTCAGCAAAAGAATCAATAGAATTTTCAGGGAGAAGAGAATACCAGGTTAGGGCTCCTTTGGTAAGTGTTTCTCCGAACTTTTTGACAAGGACTGATTCAATCTCTTGTTTCGTTAAGTCATTTCCCTTTACTTCGGTGGTAAAAGTAGTCACATGGTCGCGTGGGTCAGTTGTTCCATCATACTTAGGAACGTCAGACATTTTAAACTTCTTGGGTATATGCAAGGGTGTTGCGATTGGTTTCCAAGGTTGTTGAGAGTATCTATCAACATAAATGCCCTTGATAACAGGTGGTACTCCAGGAATTTGCTCGATTCGATCGTTTTGTTCCTTCATCTGTTTCTGCATGGTTAGCAGTAAATTTTGTAATTCAGAATTATTAGTCATACCTGGTCTCACTTCGAGAGATTCGTTAGGAGTGTCACCCCTTGCTGAGTTTTCCAACCCAGACTGAGGATTTTCCATGGTGATAGTATTGTTTGGAGGTAGTGTTAGCGATGCAGGTGGTGCCGGCGGTAGTCCCCTTGCAAATTCTTGCAAAGCTTGTCCCACGTACTCTGCAATCATTTGCTTTATTCGATCTTGTTCTACCATTTGCTCATTGTTATTGCGGTTGTTATCAGCTCTTTCCGGGGATGGTTACCTTGAACCACATGGGGTTCTTTGATGTGATGGAACTGGGGTTCCATTCCTCTGCTGGTTGTTGTCGTTGGAGTTCGACATAGTTTAGAGGATATCAATTGAAAAGCAAATTAAGATTATCAGATTCCCGGTAACGGAACCAATTTGTTTAACCAAAGAATTAGATCCTTTGACCAAAGCTATTTTTAGGACGAACGCGGGTTACTGATAATCAAGGACATATTATTAAATAAAGAAGAATAAATAAAAGGCAATAGTATGATACTCAAAAAATAAAATGTATTATATTTGAAGTCTTGCCTCCCTTTACAAGTTACATTTCCTTCCTTTATATAGGGGGTTTCTTAATATAACGTATACTTTTTGCAATGATCGTCCATTAATGACTAATTATTATATTAATGGGGCGTTATAAAGGATAACTGTAACTGTTGTATGAAGGTTACATAACGTATGAGTCATTAATTGTGGATTCATGAATATGCCCGTAGCTTTGTCTGGATTCATTCTGACCGCTTCTCTTTCCTTTCTCAATCAGGTTGAGTTTCCCGTGGCTGATTACCTCGTAGGTTTATTGATCCGCGACTCTTTGTTCCGTACCTCTTTATAGAATCATATCTAGCTGCCGCGTTTTCCTTGGTCCATGTAGCCAGCTGAGTTTTCATGAATCACCTTACGTGTGAAACTCTTTTTTACCAATACACCTATATGTTGTGGTCAAGCATGGTCGTGAGTCGAATATGAGTAATTATGTGATTTTCTTTGAAGTTTACTGTGTTTATGGATTTGCTACCATTTGGTAGTTATTCAATTGATGGAAATTCTCAGTTGTGAGTACTGTTGAGTAATGGTTCGGTTGAGGAATATGTTGGTAAGTTATATATCCGTGTAGGTTTGGTTATAGATGTGTACCTTGCCGGGATGGTATTACTCTCGTTGATTATTCCTATGTATTTAAGGTTTCTTATTGTTGATTTTCCTGTCAATTGTTGTTTTATGTTGTTTATGCACGAGGGGACATTCCGTGCCATGTTTATGTTTATTTATGCACGACTGTAACGACTCGACCGGTCGTTTTGAGCTCCAGCGCGCTGTTCAGCAGTTTGAGGCTATGAACATCTTCATTTCAATTATTATGACTTGTGCGTATGGTCAGAGTTGAAATTCGGGAAGTTCGGAGTTAAATTGAAAGAAAAATTCTCATTTTGGAAGCCTTAAGTTGGAAGAATTGACTAAGATTGGAATTCTGATGTAAACGACCTCCGAATCAGGATTTGAAGGTTCCTGTAGGTTCGTATGATGATTTCGGACTTGGGCGTATGTCCAGATCGGGTTTTGGATAACCCGGGAGCGTTTCGGCGTATATTGTGGAAGTCAACATTTTTGAAGGAATTTTCTAAGTTTGGCTTGAAGCGCATTTCAATGATATTGATGTCCGCTTGGGATTCCGAGTCTGGGAATAGCTTTGTATGGTGATTCGGGAGTTGGTAGCGCGATCGGAAGTGAATTCGGATGTCCGTAGGGTATTTTGAAGTCATTTGGCTAAAGATAGAAATTTGAAGGTTTTTGAGAAATGCGACCGGAAGTGGAAATTTTGATATCGGGGTTGGAATGCAATTCCGGAAGTTGGAGCATGTCCGTAATGTCGAATATGACTTGCGTGAAACATTTGAGGTCAATCAGACGTGATTTGACGGGTTTCGGCATCGAATGTAGAAGTTTAAAATTTAGTGCAATTCATGATTTCGGCGTTGTTTGATGTGATTCAAAGCCTCGAGCAAGTCCGTGGGGTGTTATGGGACTGAGTCGTGTGATTGGAAGGGGTCCCGGGGGCCTCGGGTGTGTTTTGGGGTGGTTTCGGGTCAATTTTATGTGATTTGTTGTTGCTGTTTGCTGGTGTATCTGGTGTGCAATGCGATCGAGGTCCTAGTTGTGCGATCGTGGAGAAGAAATGAGAGGGGCTGGAATTTTGGCATGTGCGATCGCACTTGGAGGTATGCAATCGCACAGAAGAGAATTTTGGGGGCTGCTGCGTTGGTCTATGCGATCGCATGTGTAGTTGCGCGATCGCACAAAAGGAAAAATTGAGGTTGTAGGCTTATGGCTTGTGAGATCGCACAGAGTGTGTTTAGGAGGCTTCTGAGTCTTGGCTTATGCGATCGCGGGGCTTAATGTGCGATCGCATAGAAGGTCGCCTGGGCAGTGTACTAATTTAAACGGACTTGGTTCATGTTTCTTCCATTTTTCTCATGGCTAGGACAATCTTGGAGAGCTTCAAAGGGGGATTTTCACCAAGCAACACTAGGTAAGTAACTTCTTCCTATTTTTGAGTTATATACAAGGTTTATACATGTATTTGAACATGAAGATTTGTGGAAAAGTTGGGAATTTTGAAGAAAACCTAGAATTGGTAATTTTGAATTTTTACCATGAATTTGGGCATGGAAATCAGAGTAAATTGTATATTTGAGCTAGTAAGACAACGAGTAGAGTTTATCTTCAATAAATTTCAGAATTCGGGCACGTGTGCCCGAGGGAACTTTGGTCAATTCCTTGAGCGGAGATGGGAGTTTATATAATTTTAATTGTTAACAAATATTAGAGTATATTTTCATTGGTTTGTCATTATTTGGATAGTTTTGGGGCGTTGTGCATCCATTGGAGTCGTCGAAAGAACTTGGAAGCCGGTTATAGAATTTCGGAGCGAGACAAGTCTACTTTTTAACTTTGTGAGAGGGAATTGTCCCCATAGGTGAACTAAATAAATATGTGCTATTATCTGCGGAGGCTACGTACGCACGCGGTGACGGGAGTCTGTGCGTAGCTACTATTATGCCATGTCCGGGTAGTCTAGGACCCACAACATGCTTTACTTGTCGTACTTGTGACCTCGTCAATAAAATATCATGTGATGTTGTCAATTAGTAATTGAATCTTTAAGAAGGATAGAGTTTACTTTTCTTAATCATTTTGGAAGAAGATTGATTCTTCCGCGGATGATTGTGTTCCTGACAAAGTTATAATGTTTAAACACTATTAAGCTTGGCAAAAGAATTTTCAGAAATGATTTAAATACTATCTTCATGTTCATTTAAAGATAATTTTATCACTCCCTTGAGAAACTGGTTTTCTTGATAAAAATGTGGGATTAATTATGTGAATACGTGTACATATGAGCACCTGAGTCGTATGTATCGCGAGCAGGATAGCCTTATTATTATTATGTTGACCGCGTTGCATGATCGATTCGCGAGCGGGGAAAAATAGATGCATCTATGGTTTGAGCCATTCGACCCTCGGCAGTGCACATTTTATTATTATTGGTCCGCACTGTTCGACCCTCGGCATTTCTTGAGAGGGTTAAATGTAAGAAGAATTGATATTTCTTATCCCAGTGTGATGACCCAAAAGGTCATCTTATGTAAATTTTATTATGACTGTGTTTCGAGGCCCCGAAAGCCTCCATCAATCTCACCTCGATGTGCGTGCGCAGCCCGAGCGCGTAGCCGGGAAGCCTTTATGTGGAAACTTGATAAAGAGTTGAATTTATGATAATTAATTGAACAAAGTTGACTTTGGTCAACATTTTTAGTAAACGAACCCGGATCCGTGATCTGACGGTCCCGGAAGGTCCATAGGAAAATATGGGACTTTGGCGTATGCCCTGAATCGAATTTCGAGGATCCAAGTCCGAGAAATGAATTTTTAAAGAAAATTATTTTCTGAAAATAATAAAGGCTTATGAAAATGAACCTTGATGTGAAACCTGTGCTGTCGGGCCCGTATTATGGGTCCAGAGCCCGGAACAGGTTCAATATGTGTTATTTAAGTTATCTGTGAAATTTGGTAAGAAACGGACTTGATTTGACGGGTTGCGGATCAAAATGGGAAATTTAGAGTTAGTGAAGTTTTGAGGATTTTCATAGAACTTGAAATTTGGTTTGGAATGTGATTTTATGCTACCGAGGCCCGAATGCAATTCCAAGATCGGGAATAGTTCCGTTATGTCATTTATGACTTGTCTGCAAAATTTGAAGTCATTCCGAGTGGTATAGACCCGTTCGGCGCAATGAAGTGAATTCTAGAATTCTTAAGTTCTTAAGTTGATTCAATTTTGTTTTGGGGTTGAATTTTGAGTTTCGTTGTTGTTTTTCATGTTCCGGAAGTTCGAGCGAGTCCATATCATGAATACAGACTTGTTGGTGTCTTTGAACGGGGTCCTGAGGGGCTCGGGTGAGTTTCAGACCCCTCGTAGTTGATTCCAAAACACCAGAATTTTTCTGTCTGGTTTTCTTCAGTGCGTTTGCAGGCAATCTGCTGCGATCGCCCAAGAGGTTGGACCTGGGGTGGGAGAATGACATGTGTGATCGCACAGGTCTATCCGCGATCGCACAGGGTATGCTTGGCTGGGCCCTTTTTGTTCTCCGCGATTGCATCCCTCACTCCCTGCGATCGCACAAAGCTGCCTACCCCCCTCCCCCCTGCTGCTACTCTCTGTGATCGCCAGCCTTCAGTTGCGATCGCACTATGCTTCTTGAGGGCCCTGGGCAATTGCCCTGTGCGAACGCACTGGCCCAGCTGCGATCGCATAGTACAAGCAGCTGGGCAGTGTATTTTAATACGGGACCCAGCCCATTTTTCCTCCATTTTCATCTTCCTCCTCAAGGTTTTGAGAGCATTTCAAGAGGGTGTTCCACCATTGTCATCAAGGTAAGTTAATTCCTTAGTTTTCATGATTTTAACATCAATTCCTAATGAAATTCCCTTCTAATTATCCTAAAAATTCATAGAAATTGATAGAAATTTAGGGATTTTGGGAAATTATGAATTACTCATTTTTGCCATGAATTCTAGCAAGGACTTGCATAATTATGATCCTTAGACTCCGGTTAATTGATTCCTTCAAGAATTTTTGAAATCCGAACATGTGGGCCCGGGGTCGAAATTCCAAAAAACCTTCAAGAATGCTTAATTTTAGGATTTCTTGTTAATTCTCCTTCGTGGAACTGAAACTGAATAATTTATACCATGTTTGGCTAGTTGTGAGCCGTCGAGAGTAGATTTCGGAGATTCGGGCGCATCCTTGATCGGAGGGGTGATATCGTCACGAGGTGAGTCTCCTTTCTAACCTTGTAAGAGGGAACTGTCCCATAGGTATTCTATGTATTGTATGTATTTGCTTTGGGGGAAACGTGCGTACCACGTGACGTGAGTCCATACGTAGCGACTACATGTGTTATGTCCGGGTAGTTTAGGACCACAACATGCCTTGTATTCTTCCTTGAAATGACTTCTATGTTATAAATTCTTGCTTGATATATCATTGTTATCCCTGAGTATTTCATTGATTAAATATTTGGAAAGATTTGATAAGTGAAGTAGACTTGATGTTTTGTGTGCGCATGTTGTCGCTTTGCCATTTACATCCCGCGAGCGATATGTAAATCTTCCTTCACTCTTAGGGGAGCGGGCCGTACGCCACGACGGATTTTTTCAGTGCACTCTTGGTACGGGCCGGTCGATCCCCGGCAGTGCACCGGGATTAATTAAGAATGCACACTTGGTACGGGCCGGTCGATCCCCGGCAGTGCATGGACGAAGTTACACTATGATATGATATGATTACATTGATAGACGCACTCTTGGTATGGGGCGGTCGATCCCCGGCAGTGTGTAGGCAGGATTATTGTTAAGCATGCACTCTTGGTATAGGCCGGTTGATCCCCGGCAGTGCATAGCTATTCTTCACTATGATATGATATGATTACATTCATAGACACACTCTTGGTACGGGCCGGTCGATCCCCGGCAGTGCGTAGGCATGATTTTTGGTAGGCATGCACTCTTGGTACGGGCCGGTTGATCCCCGGAAGTGCATAGCTATTCTTCCTTATGACTCCAGCATGTTGTCTTATCCTTGTGTGCGCATGACTACTTGTTGTTGTTTCCTGATTTACGATTTAAGGAAGTATTGGGAAGAAGAGAAAGTGGAAATTATCATTTGCTTTCAGTACTTACCTGAAAACCTTGTGTTTACTTCATTGTGATATATTGCTTACATGTCTACTGTTTTCCTTATATTCTGCTTTATGTTAACTGTTGGACCTTAGTGAGTATCGAGTCGACCTCTCGTCACTACTTCTTCGAGATTAGAAGGGATACTCACTGGGTACATATTTATTTATGTACTCATGCTGCACTTTCTTTTCTTTTCTGTACTTGACTGTACAGGTCCGGAGGCTGGTACGTCTAATTATCAGGCCGGTGCTAGATATTGATAGTGTGGTCATACTTCACGGTGAGCTGCTTTCCGGCGACTTCCTAGCAGCACCCTGGGGTTTCTTTTGTTATATTCTCTTACTATTTCATTCAGACTGAGACTCTGTATATATTGTAGTCATTGTATATTTAGTAGTTGCTCGTGACACTCGTGACACTAGTTCCTAGAACACACGTAGTTCGTATTTTGGGTTTGGGCTGTGTATCTATATATGTTTTTTTGTTTGGCCCTGTGCCTTCATATCTGTATGATTTTAAGGTCGTATTATGCTAGCATTATGTTATATGTTTACAATTGGTAATTTCCGACATGTTTAGATCAGACGGGCAAGGGGATATAATCTAGTGTTTTCTATATTGGCTTGCCTAACCCCGTCGTTGGGCGCCATCGCGACCTGAATTAGGATTTGGGTCGTGACAACGTGGTATCAGAGCTTTAGATTCACGTAGTCTCACGAGTCACGGGCAAACCCAGTAGAGTCTTTTGGATAAGTACGGAGACGTCTATACTTATCTTCAGGAGGCTATAGGGTGTTAAGAAACTCCTCCTTGTTCAGATCCTATCGTGCAATCTATGATGTACTCAAATTGTTCTTCTACTCTCTTACAGATGGTGAGGACGCGTGCTTCTCGTGTTCCTGATCCAGGGGAGGCCGCTACCCCCGCCGCTCGAGTCCGTGGTAAGGGCAGGGGTAGGGCTCCTGTTCGAGGTAGGGGACGAGGGCGTCCCAGAGCTGTACCAGTTGCACCACTTGAGGATCCTATTATTGAGGAGCAGGATGAGTTGCCTCCAGTTTCTCCTGCTCGAGTGGAATTTATGACGGCGCCAGGCTTCCAGGAGGTCATGGGCCGCATGTTGAGATTTATGGACATTATGTCCCAGGCAGGCGTACTTCCAGCAAACCCTGCTACTTCCCAGGCGGGAGGGGGAGTTCAGACCCCTACCGCTCAGGCCACCGGACGGGCAGCAGCACATCATACTCTGGGTACACCGCCCGTGTGTGGAGTTCAGCCTATCGTAGCACAACCAGATATCGGGCTAGTCACAGAGGGTGACCAGCAGAAGATGCTTGATAGATGGACCTGACTTCGCCCTCCAGTCTTCGGGGGTGAGAGGGGTGAGGATGCCCAGGATTTCATCGACAGGTGCAGGGACAGACTGCACAATATGAGGATACTAGAGTCACATGGGGTGCACTTCACCACATTTCAGCTTGAGGGAAGAGCTCGCCGCTGGTGGCAGTCATATGTTCTTAGCAGGCCAGCGGATTCTCCTTCTGTCACTTGGAGTCAGTTCATTCAGCTATTCTTGGACAGATACATTCCACCGTCCGAAAGAGAGGAGCTTCGGGGTCAGTTTGAGAGGTTAGAGCAGGGGTAGATGTCTGTGACGGATTATAAGGCGAGGTTTTCAGAGTTATCTCGCCATGCTCTTATGATATTGCCCACTGATGCCGAGAGGGTGCGGCGATTCGTGGCAGGTTTACATCCGGGTATCAGGACCTCCATGACCAGAGAGGTAGAGATGGGTACCCCATACCAGCTTGTAGTCGAGATAGCTCGACGGATTGAGGGTTACCGTACGAGGAGCAGGAGCAAGGTCAGCCAGGTCAGCAGGGTCAACAGGACAAGAGGGCCAGATTCACAGGTGACTTCAGGGGTGCTCCAGTTAGGGGCAGAGGTCAGTTCGGAGGCGGGCAGTTTAGTAGGCCTTCATATTCAGCACCTCCACTACCTCCCAGGGATATTTCAGCGAGGCCTCAGTTTAGTGCCATGCCAGAGCACTCTTACCATCCACCAGCCATCCAGGGTGCACCCAGCAGTTACTCTAGCCGTCAGAGATCCTCCGGTTCCTATTTCAGTGCCTTGTCAGATGATTCTTACCGCCCTCCAGCTATTCAGGGTTCTTCTTCTTCGGGACAGCAGTCTAAGGCATCTAGAGGTTGTTTCGACTGTGGGGCGTTGGACCATATGATCAGGCAGTGTCCCAAGTATCGGGGCAAGGTCGTGCAACAGAGTCACCAGCCTATGATTTCAGCACCAGCAGTTCGACCATCTAGGGGTAGGGGTCAGGTTGGCAGGGGCCGTCCTAGAGGGGGAGGTCAGTCAGGAGGGGGTCAGTCGGCTCCAGCTCGTTCTGGGGGAGCTCAGTCTTCGGGTGCTTCAGCCAGATTCTATGTTATTCCGGCCAGATCAGACGTAGTGGCCTCAGACACTATGATTACAGGTATTATTTCAGTCTGTGGTAGGGAGGCTTCAGTGTTATTTGATCCAGGGTCTACGTATTCATATATCTCAGCATTGTTTGCTCATTTTCTGGATGTTCCTCGTGAGACCTTGGGTTATCCTTTGTATGTGTCCACTACTGTGGGCGATTCTGTGGTAGTAGACCAGGTCTACCGATCTTGCGTGATTGCTTTCTGTGGGCTTGACACCAGAGCCGACCTGTTATTGCTTGATATGGTTGATTTCGAGGTTATTTTGGGCATGGATTGGCTATCTCCATATCATGATGTGTTGGATTTCCACGCCAAGACAGTTACATTAGCCATGCCTGAGTCGCCGAGGTTGGAGTGGAGAGGTTCTTTGGTGAGTGATTTCAGCCAGGTCATTTCCTTTATGAAGGCTCGACACATGGTCGAGAAGGGTTGCTTAGCTTATCTTGCTTTTGTGCGAGACACCACCGCCCAGTCTCCTACCATTGATTCAGTGCCTGTTGTTCGAGAGTTTCCGGATGTGTTCCCTTCAGATCTTCCAAGCATGCCTCCAGATCGAGATATAGACTTCTGCATCGATTTGGCTCCAGATACTCAGCCTATTTCTATTCCCCCTTATTGTATGGCTCCTAAGGAGCTAAATGAGTTGAAAGAGCAGCTTGAGGAGTTGTTGGCCAAGGGGTTTATCAGGCCGAGTGTGTCGCCGTGGGGTGCTCCAGTCTTATTTGTAAAGAAGAAGGATGGGTCTATGCGGATGTGCATTGACTATCATCAGCTAAATAAGGTGACCATCAAGAATAAGTATCCTCTGCCGCGCATTGATGATTTGTTTGACCAGTTTCAGGGTGCTCGTGTGTTTTCTAAGATTGATCTGAGATCAAGTTATCACACATTGAAGATTTGGGCTTCTGATGTTCTGAAGACGGCATTTCGCATCAGATATGGCCATTATGAGTTCTTAGTGATGTCCTTTGGCTTGACCAATTCCCCAACATCATTTATGGACTTGATGAATAGGGTGTTCAGGCTGTTTATCGACTCCTTCGTTATTTTTTTCATTGACAATATACTGATCTACTCACGGAGCCTTGGTGAGCACGAGCAGTATTTGAGAGTCGTCTTCAGACCTTGCGAGAGCAGAAGCTATATGATAAGTTCTCCAAGTGCGAGTTCTAGTTGGAGTCTGTAGCATTTTTGGGGCACGTGGTGTCCGGTGAGGGTATCAAGGTTGATCCACAGAAGATTGAGGCAGTTCAGAGTTGGCCGCGTCCTACTTCAGCTTCATAGATCAGGAGTTTTCTGGGTTTAGCAGGCTATTACTGTCGATTCGTGGAGGGGTTCTCCTCTATTGCAGCTCCACTGACTAGGTTAACTCAGAAGAATGCCCCGTTTTGATGGTCAGACGATTGTGAGGCGAGCTTTCATAAGCTCAAGACAACATTGACTTCAGCATCAGTTCTATCATTACCTTCTGAGTCAGGAATGTATATTGTACATTGCGACGCTTCACGCGTCAGGTTGGGATGTGTGTTGATGCAGGATAGCAGGGTTATTGCTTATGCTTCACGACAGCTGAAGGTTTATGAGAAGAATTATCATGTACACGACTTGGAGTTGGCGGCGATTGTTCATGCGTTAAAGATATGGCGGCATTACTTATATGGTGTATCTTGTGAGGTCTACACCGATCACCGCTGTTTGCAGTACTTGCTTAAGCAGAGGGACCTTAATTTGAGGCAGCGGAGGTCGCTTGAGTTGTTAAAGGACTATGATCTTACTATTTTGTACCACCCGGGCAAGGAGAATGTAGTAGCGGATGCTTTGAGCAGGAGAGCAACGAGTATGGGTAGTTTGGCCTACATTACAGATGAGGAGAGGCCTTTAGACTTGGACATTCAGTCCTTGGCCAATCGCCTGGTGAGATTGGACCATTCAGAGCCTCGTCGAGTTCTAGCTCATGTGGTTGCTCAGTCTTCGTTGTTGGGTGAGATTAAGGCTCGGCAGTTTGATGATCCATGTCTGGCAGAGCTTCGGGATACGGTGGTCCAGGGTAGAGCCAATGAGGTTACCTTAGGCGAGGATGGTGTTCTGAGACTTCAGAGCTGATTGTGTGTTCCAGATATTGATGGCCTGAGGGAGAGGATTCTAGCAGAGGCGCACAGTTCTCGGTATTCTATTCATCCAGCAGCGACGAAGATGTATCATGATTTGAAGCAGCATTACTGGTGGATGCGGATGAAGAAGGACATTGTTAAGTATGTGGCCAGGTGTCTTAATTGTCAACAGGTTAAGTACGAGCACCAGAGGCCAGGGGGCTTATTTCAGCAGATGCCCATTCCTCAGTGGAAATGGGAGCGCATCACCATGGACTTCGTGGTTAGGTTGCCTCGGACTTTGCGGAAGGTTGACGCGGTTTGGGTCATTGTGGATAGATTGACCTAATCGGCGCAGTTCATTCCTGTGGCTACTACTTATACGACAGAGAGGCTGGCTCATATTTACATTCGAGAGATTGTCCGATTGCATGGTGTGCCGGTGTCTATTATATCGGATCGAGGTCCTCAGTTCACTTTGCACTTCTGGAGAGCTTTGCACAGCGAGATGGGTACTCAGATAGACCTCAGTTCAGCATTTCACCCTCAGACTGATGGCCAGTCGGAGCATACAGTTCAGATTTTGGAGGATATGCTCAGAGCTTGTGTGATTGATTTTGGAGGTCAGTGGGACCAGTTCTTGCCTTTGGCGGAGTTTGCGTACAATAACAGTTATCAGTCCAGCATCGAGATGGCTCCATTCAAGGCTTTATATGGCCGGCGATGTCGTTCTCTTATCGGGTGGTTTGAGCCTGGTGAGGCCAAGCTATATGGCACAGATCTAGTGAGAGATGCTTTAGAGAGGGTGAAGATTATTCAGGAGAGGCTCTGCACAGCACATTCCAGACAGAAGAGTTACGCAAACCAGCGAGCACGTGATGTATCATTCATGGAGGGAGATAAGGTTATGTTGAAGGTTTCGCCGATTAAGGGCATTATGAGATTTGGGAAGAAAGGCAAGTTGAGTCCCAGGTTTATAGGCCCTTTCGAGGTGTTGAGGCGGATCGGAGAGGTTGCTTATGAGCTTGCTTTACCTCCAGCCTTATTAGGAGTTCATCCAGTTTTTCACGTATCCATGCTTCGGAGGTATCACGCCGACTTCTCGCATGTGGTTGATTACATCACTATTCAGTTAGATGAGAAGTTGGGCTTCGAGGAGGAGCCAGTTGCTATTATTGATAGGCAGGACCGTCAGTTGAGATCTAAGAGAGTTTCTGCCGTAAAGGTCCAGTGGAGGGGCCAACCAGTCGATGAGGCGACCTGGGAGTTCGAGGAGGACATGTGGAGCAGGTATCCACAGCTATTCAGCACTTCAGGTACGATGCTACGTCCGTTCGAGGGCGAGCGTTTGTTTTAGAGGGGGAGATTGTGATGACCCAAAAGGTCATCTTATGTAAATTTAATTATGACTGTGTTATGAGGCCCCGAAAGCCTCCGTCAATCTCACCTTGATTGCGTGCGCAACCCGAGCGCGTAGCCAGGAAGCCATTATGTGGAAACTTGATAAAGAGTTGAATTTATGATAATTAATTGAATAAAGTTGACTTTGGTCAACATTTTTGGTAAACGGACCCAGACCTGTGATCTGACGGTCCCAAAAGGTCCGTAGGAAAATATGGGACTTGGGCGTATGCCCGGAATCGAATTCCGAGGACCCAAGTCCGAGAAATGAATTTTTAAAGAAAATTGTTTTCTGAAAATAATAAAGGCTTATGAAAATGAACCTTGATGTGAAACCTGTGCTGCCGGGCCCGTATTATGGGTCCGGAGTCCGGAACAGGTTCAATATGTGTTATTTAAGTTATCTGTGAAATTTGGTAAGAAACGGACTTGATTTGACGGGTTTCGGATCAAAATGGGAAATTTAGAGTTAGTGAAGTAATGAAAATTTTCATAAAACTTGAAATTTCGTTTGGAATGTGATTTTATGCTACTGAGGTCCAAATGCAATTCCGAGACCGGGAATAGTTCTGTTATGTCATTTATGACTTGTCTGCAAAATTTGAAGTCATTCCGAATAGTATAGACCTGTTCGGCGCAATGAAGTGAATTCTAGAATTCTTAAGTTCTTAAGTTGATTCAATTTGGTTTTGGGATTGAATTTTGAGTTTCCTTGTTGTTTTTTATGTTCCGGAAGCTCAAGCGAGTCCGTATCATGAATACAGACTTGTTGGTATCTTTGAACGAGGTCCCGAGGGGCTTAGGTGAGTTTCGGACCCCACGGAGTTAATTCCAAAACACCAGAATTTTTCTGTCTGGTTTTCTTCAATGCGTTTGCAGGCAATCTGCTGCGATCGCACAAGAGGTTGGACTTGGGGTGGGAGAATGAACCGTGCGATCGCACAGGTCTATCCGCGATCGCACAGGGTATGCTTGACTGGGCCCTTTTTGTTCTCCGCGATCGCAGCCCTCACCCCCCGCGATCGCACAAAGCTGCCTACCCCCCCCCCTGCTGCTACTCTCTGCGATCGCACTATTCTTCTTGAGGGCCCTAGGAAATTGCCCTGTGCGAACGCATTGGCCCAGCTGCGATCGCATAGTACAAGCAGCTGGGCAGTGTATTTTAATACGGGACCCACCCCGTTTTCCCTCCATTTTCATCTTTCTCCTCAAGGTTTTGAGAGCATTTCAAGAGGGTGTTCCACCATTGTCATCAAGGTAAGTTAATTCCTTAGTTTTCATGATTTTAACATCAATTCCTAATGAAATTCCCTTCTAATTATCCTAAAAATTCATAGAAATTGATAGAAATTTAGGGATTTTGGGAAATTATGAATTACTCATTTTTGCCATGAATTCTAGCAAGGACTTGCATAATTATGATCCTTAGACTACGGGTAATTGATTCCTTCAAGAATTTTCGAAATCCGAACGTGTGGGCCCGGGGTCAAAATTCCAAAAAATCTTCAAGAATGCTTAATTTTAGGATTTCTTGTTAATTCTCCTTCGTGGAACTGAAATTGAATCAATTATACCATGTTTGTCTAGTTGTGAGCCGTCGAGAGTAGATTTCGGAGATTCGGGCGCATCCTTAATCGGAGAGGTGATATCGTCACGAGGTGAGTCTCCTTTCTAACCTTGTAAGAGGGAACTGTCCCCATAGTTATTCTATGTGTTGTATGTATTTGTTTTGGGGGCTACGTGCGTACCACGTGACGAGAGTCCGTACGTAGCGACTACATGTGTTATGTCCGGATAGTTTAGGACCACATCATGACTTGTATTCTGCCTTGAAATGACTTCTATGTTATAAATTCTTGCTTGATATATCGTTGTTATCCCTGAGTATTTCATTAATTAAATATTTGGAAAGATTTGATAAGTGAAGTAAACTTGATGTTTTGTGTGCGCATGTTGTCGCTTTGCCATTTACATCCCGCGAGCGATATGGAAATCTTCCTTCACTCTTAGGGGAGCGGGCCGTACGCCACGGCGGATTTTATAGTGCACTCTTGGTATGGGCCGGTCAATCCCCGGCAGTGCACCGGGATTTAATTAAGAATGCACACATGGTACGGGTTGGTCGATCCCGGCAGTGCATGGACGAAGTACACTATGATATGATATGATTACATTGATAGACGCACTCTAGGTACGGGCCGGTCGATCCCCGACAGTGCGTAGGCAGGATTATTGTTAAGCATGCACTCTTGGTACGGGCCGGTCGATCCCCGGCAGTGCATAGCTATTCTTCACTATGATATGATATGATTACATTGATAGACGCACTCTTGGTACGGGCCGGTCGATCCTCGGCAGTGCGTAGGCATGATTATTGGTAGGCATGCACTCTTGGTACAGGTCGGTCGATCCCCGACAGTGCATAGCTGTTCTTCCTTATTACTCCAGCTTGTTGCCTGATCCTTGTGTGCGCATGACTATTTGGTGTTGTTTCCTGATTTATGATTTAAGGCAGTATTGGGAAGAAGAGAAAGTGGAAATTGTCATTTGCTTTCAGTACTTACCTGAAAACCTTGTGTTTACTTCATTGTGATATATTGCTTACATGTCTACTGTTTTCCTTATATTCTGCTTTATGTTAACTGTTGGACCTTAGTGAGTATCGAGTCGACCTCTCGTCACTACTTCTTCGAGATTAGACGGGATACTCACTGGGTACATATTTATTTATGTACTCATTCTGTACTTGACTGTACAGGTCCGGAGGCTGGTACGTCTGATTATCAGGCCGGTGCTAGATATTGATAGTGTGGTCATACTTCACGGTGAGTTGCTTTCCCGGCGACTTCCTAGCAGCACCCTAGGGTTTCTTTTGTTATATTCTCTGTCTATTTTATTCAGACTGAGACTCTGTATATATTATAGTCATTGTATATTCAGTAGTTGCCCGTGACGCTCGTGACACTAGTTCCTGGCACACACGCAATTCGTATTTTGGGTTTGGGCTGTGTATCTATATATGTGTTTTGGTTTGGCCCTGTGCCTTCATATCTGTATGATTTTAAGGTCGTATTATGCTAGTATTATGTTAATTGTTTACAATTGGTAATTTCTGACATGTTTAGATCAGACGGGCAAGGGGATATCATCTAGTGTTTTCTATATTGGCTTGCCTAACCCCATCGTTGGGCGCCATCGCGACCTGAATTAGGATTTAGGTCATGACACACAGATTTTTTATAAATTGCCTAAAAATATTCATGCTTAATGTCTCACTCGATTATGTTAAATTGACCTCTAGCAAAGTGTCAAATTCGACCTCTCGTCACTACCTCTTTGAGGTTAGGCGGGATACTTACTGAGTACACGTTGTTTTCGTACTCATGCTACACTTGCCGTGCATTTTTATTGCACAGGTACCTTCACAGCGATGTGGCCGGCTTGGAGACTTAGGCGAGCTGCATCATCTGGAGGCGTTCCGCAGCTGACAGAGTCTCTCTCATATTGTATTATTTTCATTTTTAAATCCCTTGTCCAAATTTGTATTACGGACAAGCTTTGTAGTATTTGTAAAATTCTTAGAATTCGCTCATGTACTTGTGTCACCGGGTTCTGGGATGTGTTTGGGATTTAATTTATTAAATTGGATTGCTTATCTGTCTTTTTTATTTAACGAAGATTTATTCATTTGTTATGCAATGAAATGAAAGGTAACATATTCAACAATTGTTAAAACAAGAATTAAACTCAACTATTAAATGATTGGCTTGCCTGACAGTGGTGTCCGGCGCCATCACGACCTTATAGATTTTGGGTCGTGACAGGGACATTCTGTCACGACCCAAATTCCCAACCTTAGGGATCGTGATGGCGCCTAACACCACACTTGCTAGGCAAGCCAATGTTAGAAGTCGATTACTAATTTCCTTAATTAATTACTTAGGCATAAATAAATAAATTCAAAATGAACTTAACTAAAATAATTCCCAACAACATTAAAATAAAGTAATGATAATAACCAACTAAACGAAACGAACCACGAACTAATTTTATAAATAACTCTAAGACTACCCCAGGGTCTGGTGTCAAAATCCACGAACTACTAAAGAATACTACAAATAATGGCTGAAAGAAATAGTGTAACTGTTCTGAATAATATAAAACAGTGTATGTAAAAATAGGAGAAGACTCTCGGAATCTGCGAACGTCGGCAGATGTACCTCGTTTCTTCAAATGAATTAATATCCGCTCTAAATATCTCTACTGATGGTCAGTACCTGGATCTGCACAAAAGAGTGCAGAGTGTAGTATCAGTACAACCGACCCCATGTACTGAGTAAGTGCCGAACCTAACCTCGGAGAAGTAGTGACGAGGCTAAGTCGGACTTCAACAATATAATCTTTAACAACAATAACTAATGTGAAAGAAAGAAATCTTAATAGATAGATAATTAAGTTTTGTAACCAAGTACAATAAAATAACTCAGCTATAAAAAATATCTCTTTAGAGTTCCAAACTTTAACTTTAAATAAAAATAGTACT
Organism: Nicotiana undulata; assembly: GCA_005239495.1. Lineage (NCBI taxonomy): Eukaryota > Viridiplantae > Streptophyta > Magnoliopsida > Solanales > Solanaceae > Nicotiana > Nicotiana undulata. Next base: position 13,614 of record ML277337.1, on the reverse strand, counting down.
AACATATTTAAAGAGTAGTAAAATACACATTTTTGCTTTTCAAAACTTTGATTCTCTTTTTCTTGAAAAATCAGTAAAATATAAATGTTAATATCCTCCCTTATCACTCCTTGTTGCGGCGTGCAACCCGCTCCCACCTGTCCTCCCTTATTGCTCCTCCCTAAAATATCTCCGTTATTACTCATGTTGCGGCGTGCAACCCGATCCCACATGTCCTCCCTTATCACTTCTTGTTGCGGCGTGCAACCCGCTCCCACCAGACATATCATATCAGTTTATTCAAATTTTTCACAAAACAGGCCAAGCCTTTAACAATACCTTTGTTTCAACATTATAAATAATAAACCGCATTTTTCTCATGACTTCATCAATAACCTCTCAACCATGAAACCAACAAGAATATCAAAATATATACACATTTATTCCATAAAAATAATATCAAACCTCTCAGCCAATTTTATATCACGAGGGAACCAACTCAAACAGCCAATACTCTTTCCAATCAGTCACAACAATAACTAACAACAATTCCACAAGGCCAAATAGTCATAGAAACAATAATGAACATGTAACAGTTAAGACAATGATCAAATAAGTGGAGAACGGGAAAGCAGATCATATTTTTAGCAAACATTTTGAGTGGTGCATAGATAGTCATCACCACACCTATACACCACGCCCATGCAATTCACATAACAAACAAGTGGGGAGTCATATTCCCTCAAGCTAAAGTTAGGCCAAACACTTACCTCAATTCTGCAGGCCACTCACTGCTTAATTATTGCTTTTCCCTTTGAATTCGCCTCTAACTTGCTCGAATCTAATCAAAATTAACTTAATATCATTAACTAATGCTATTGGAACTAACTTTATTAAAAAATATAACTTTTCCTAAGTTTTCTCAAAAAAGGTGAAAACCTGAGCCCGAGCCCGCTTGGTCTAAACTCGGGGTTCGGACCAAATTACGTTTACCCATTCACCCACGAACCCAAATATGCTATTGGTTTTGAAATCCGACCTTAATTTTATATAAAAATTCGATTTTTACAAAACTCCCTAATTTTACCCAAATCCTAGATTTTTACCATGAAAATTCTTTGTTTTTGCTTAAAAAGTGATGCAAAATAATAAGGAATTGAAAGAACAAAGTTTAGAATTGATTGCCTATGACTTGGGGATGAAAATTGTGGAAGAAAATCGTGTTTAGGGCTGAAAACCTCGAAATTTTATTGAAGAAGAAGGTCTGCCCGATTTTTAAAAGATATTTATAATAATTGGGCTGGGCAACTGTGCTATGCGATCGCACTCTTAGAGATGCGGTCGCACAGTAATCAAAAGGACCTCCAAATTTTACTCTGTGCGATCGCGGACCTTCCTATGCGATCGCACGGAACAAAATACCTGGAAACCAAAAAACTAAAAACCAGCAGTTATTTTCAAGTGTAAAACACCCCGTGGCTTATCCGAAACTCACCCGAGACCTCGAGACTCTAAACAAATGATGCACGCAAGTCTAAAAATATCATACGGACTTGTTCATGCGATAAAACCATGAAAATAACATGTAAATCTATGAATTAAACCTCAAAACTCATCATTTTCATCAAAAACTCTTAAAGTTCATAATTTCTCAACCGGATGTCCGAATCACGTCAAACGAACTCTGTTTTTCACCAAATTTCACAGTTAATCCCTAAATATCATAACAAAGCTGTTCCAGGCTCCGGAACCAAAATACGGACCCGATATCAATGATTTTTAGCATTATTTTTTTTCTTTAATTTTAGCAAAACAATTTCTTTCAAAAATTGATTTCTAAGGCTTGGGACCTCGGAATTCATTTTCAAGCATACGCCCGAGTCCCATATTTTACCGCGGACCTCCCGTGATTGTCGAAACACAGATCCGGGTCCGTTTACTCAAAATGTTGACCAAAGTCAATTTTTACCAAATTTAAACTCTAAAAATCACTATTTCTCATATTTCCACATAAAAGCTTTTCGGTTTCTCGCCCGGACTGCGCACGCAAATTGAGGTATTCAATTTTAGTCATTTTATGGCTTTTAAGCATGGAACGAAGTCTAATTTTATAAAATGACCCATTGGGTCATCACAAATTTCGTGCCATGTTTATGCTGATTTATGCACGAGGGGACATTCTGTGCCGTGTTGTTGATATTTATGCACGAGGGGATATTCGTGCCGTGTTGTTGATATTTATGCATGAGGGGACATTCCGTGCCGTGTTGTTGATTATTTATGCACGAGGGGACATTCCGTGTCGTGTTGTATTTATTTATGCACGAGGGGACATTCAGTGGCATGATGTTGTTTATTTATGCACGAGGGGACATTCCGTGTCGTGTTACTGATATTTATGCACGAGGGGACATTCCGTGCCGTGTTTTGTGATATTATAGCACGAGGGGTCATGCCGTGCCGTTTCTGTTTACTTATTTGTTCAGAGTTGTTAATTCTTGCTGCTATTTAATTATTTCAATTGTTGTCTTGTCCCGTCATTTCAGTAGTTGTTACCCCTTTCTCCCCAGCATATTTTCCCTGTTTTGTACTTAGTTGTCTACTTCCTGTTATTATTCCTGCTATATATCATTGAACTGCACAAGTATTTTCTACTTGTCATGTCCTAGCCTCGTCAATACTTCGCCGAGGTTAGGCTCGGCACTTACTCAGTACATGGGGTCGGTTGTACTGATGCTACACCTGTACTTCTTTGTGTTGTGCAGATTACGGTACCGGACCTTGTGGACACTGATCGAGGGAGTATCCTTCAGTCCACCGAAGACACTGAGGTAGTCCTGCAGGCGTCCGTAGGCCTTGGCATCACCTACTATCTCTTTTTTTTTCTTTCTGTCTTTTCTTTGTATTTCTGAGACAGTTGTATTTGTTTATTCAGACTTTTGTTTTTAGCATTCTTAGACAGTCTGTGAAGTTGTGATACCAGTTTCCGGGGTTTTTATTATGTATTTTCTAATGCTATTTACCCGAGTTGTTAGATTTCATATCTTCCGCACTTTTATTCATATTTGTTCTCGTATATCACTTTTCTTTTAAATGCTAAATAATAAGGAAATAAGTTATATTAACCGGAATGTTGGCTTGTCTAGCGGGCTCAACGTTAGACGCCATCACGGTCCCGACAGTGGGATTTCGGGTCGTGACAAATTGGTATCTGAGCTCTAGGTTGCTTAGGTCTCACAATTGACGAACAAACTTGGTAGAGTTTGAGGGATCGGTACGGAGACGTCTGTACTTATCCCCCTGAGGCTGCAAAGTTAGGAATAACTTCACATATTTTCTTCTCTGTCATGCGATTTGACTTCTAAATGCTAATTGAGTTTCAATTCTATTCGCTCGCAGATAGCGAGAACGCGTGCTTCCTCATCTACCGATCAGCAACCCGATCCTCCAGTTGCAGCTCCTATGAGGGGCCGAGGACAAGGCCGAGGCCGTACTAGAGGCCGAGGCAGGGGCAGGGCTCAACCCAGAGCAGCAGCCCCAGTGGAGGATCCTCAGGTAGAGTTTGGCGATGAGATTTCTACTCAGACAGTCCTAGTTGGACCAGCTCAGGTCCTAGAGGGGTTCATTTCCACCTCAGTACTTCAGGATGCTCTGGTCCGCTTAGTAGGCCTTATGGAGAGCGTGGCTCAGGCCGGTCTACTTCGTACAGCACCAGTCGTGTCTCAGGCTGGGGGAGGGGCCTAGAATCCTGCCACTTGCACACCAGAGCAGTTAGCTTCTCAGTTCCAGACTCCAGCACCTCAGACAACTGGAGTGGCTCAGTCGGGTATTGTGGCACAGGCAGTTGAGGGAGCAGCTATGTCTGTCGATGCTTTGTAGAGATTGGATCGGTTCACTAAGTTATTTCCTACTACTTTTACTGGTGCACCATCAGAGGATCCCCGGGATTTCTTGGACACTGCTATGAGGTTCTTCGGAACATGGGGATTGTGGAGACCAATGGGGTCGATTTTTCTACATTTCGTCTTTCTGGTACTGCCAAGACTTAGTGGAGGGATTATTGCTTGACCAGACCAGTTGGATCTTCGCCTTTGTCTTGGGCTCAGTTCTCCGAGTTGTTCTTGGAGAAGTTTCTACCAGTTACTCAGAGAGAGGATCTACGGAGGCAGTTTGAGCATCTCCAGCAGGGCTCTATGATAGTGAACCAATACAAGACCCGGTTTATCACTTTGGCCCGACATGCTATCATGATACTTCCCACATATCGAGAGAGGGTGAGGAGGTTTATTGAGGGGCTAGCTCAGCCTATTAGACTCCAGATGGCCAGAGAGACAGGTACAGATATTTCTTTCTAGGAGACGGCAATGTGGCCAGACGTATTGAGATGGTCTTATCCCAAGGCAGTGGTCAAGGGTCTGACAAGAGACCTCATCATTTCGGTCGATTCGGTGTCGCCTCATCTGGAGGCAGAGATTCTTTTGGCAGAGTTCATCCTCCTAGACTATTCCAGTCGGCACTTCAGGTATCCGCAGTGCACCATCAACTCCTATCTGTGCACCGCCGCTTCAGAGCTTCCAGGGTGGTTATTCTGGTCGACAGGGACAGTTTCAGGGTCAGCAGTCGCAGCAGCAGAAGTCTTGCTATACTTGCGGTGGTATGGGGCACATTTCCAGGTTTTTCCCCCGAGCTTCTAGTGGTTCTCAGTATCAGGGTTCACGTGCTATGATTCCCGCACCAGGTGCACCCCCACCCCCTTAGCCAGCTAGAGGTAGAAGTCGAGGTGTCATAGGTGGAGGCCAGACAGTTAGAGGTGGAGGACAGGCTATGAGAGGTAGAGATCAGGACGCAGTAGTCGACCCAGGGATGTTCAGATTGGTGGGGCTCCGCCCCGATGCTATGCTATTCCTGCCAAACCTGAGGCTGAGGCCTCCGATGCAGTCATTACAGGTATGGTTTCAGTTTGCAGCAGAGATGCTTCGATTTTGTTTGATCCGGGGTCTACATTTTCCTACGTGTCCTCATATTTTTCTCCTTATCTGATTATGCCCCGTGATTCCCCGAGTACTCCTGTATATGTATCTACACCGGTGGGTGATTATATTATGGTAGATCGAGTCTGGCGGTCATGTATAGTGGTTATTGGTGGTCTTGAGACCCGAGTAGATCTTTTGTTTCTTGATATGGTTGATTTCGATGTCAATTTGAGGATGGATTGGTTATCCCCCTATACATGCTATTCTGGATTGTCATGCCAAGACCGTGACCTTGGCCTTACCGGGAGTACCTCGATTGGAGTAGAGAGGGACTCCTAGTCATTCTTCCGGAAGAGTTATCTCATATATGAAGGCTCGACGCATGGTCAAGAAGCGTTCTTTAGCCTATTTGGCTTATGTTCGTGATCCTAGTGTCGAGGTTCCTCCTATGGAGTCTGTACCCATTAATCATGAGTTTCTACAGGTATTCCCTGCTGACCTGTCGGGTATGCCACCCGACAGGGATATTGATTTTTGCATTGAGTTGGCTCCAGGCACTCAGCCCATTTCTATTCCGCCATATCGTATGGCCCCGCCATAGTTGAAGGAGTTGAAGGACCAGATACGGGATTTGCTAGATAAAGGCTTTATTAGGCCTAGTGTTTTTTCTTTGGGGTGCCCTAGTGTTGTTTGTTATGAAGAAAGATGGCACAATGAGAATGTGTATTGACTACCGGCAATTAAACAAGGTTACTATCAAGAATAAGTATCCCTTGCCGAGGATTGATGATTGTTCCGACCAGTTTCAGGGTGCCACAATGTTTTCCAAGATTGACTTGAGATCTGGCTACCATCAGTTGAGGATTAGGGTGTCTGATGTCCCTAAGACAGCCTTTCGCACTTGGTATGGGCATTATGAGTTCTTGGTGATGTCCTTTGGGTTGACAAATACCCCAGCTGCTTTTATGGATTTGATGAACCGAGTTTTCAGACCCTATTTGGATTCGTTTGTTATAGTCTTCATTGATGATATTTTGATTTCCTCCCGCAGCCTAGAGGAGCATGAGCAGCACCTTTGAGTCGTCCTCCAGACTCTGAAAAACAGTCAGTTGTATGCCAAATTTTCGTTGTGTGAGTTCTGGTTGGGTTCGATTGCATTTCTAGGTCATGTGGTGTCGGTAGAGGGTATTCAGGTGGATCCCAAGAAGATTTCAACAGTTAGAGATTGGCCTAGACCCACCTCAGCTACAGAGATTCAGAGCTTCTTGGGCTTAGCAGGTTATTATCGTCATTTTGTAGAGGGCTTTTCATCTATTGCAGCCTCGATAAACATGTTGACTCAGAAGGGTGCCCAATTCAGGTGGTCTAATGAGTGTGAGGCGAGCTTTCAGAAGCTCAAGACAGCCTTGACCACGACACCGGTGTTAGTCTTGCCCACAAGTTCAGGGTCATATACCGTGTATTGTGATACTTCACGGGTTGGGCTTGGTGCAATGTTGATGCAGGATGGCAAGGTTATAACTTATGATTCACGTCAGTTAAAAGTTCATGAGAAGAAATATACAGTTCATGATTTAGAGTTGGCAGCCATTGTTCACGCGTTGAAGATTTGGAGGCATTATTTGTATGGTGTGTCATGTGAGGTGTTCACGGATCATAAGAGTTTGTAGTATCTGTTCAAGCAGAAGGAGTTGAATATGAGGCAAAGGAGATGGTTGGATATGTTGAAAGACTATGACATTACCATCTTATACCATCCGGGGAAGGACAATGTGGTGGCCGATGCTTTGAGCCGGAAGTCAGTCAGCATGGGTAGTCTTGCTTATATACCGGTGGGGGAGCGACTGCTTACTTTAGATGTTCAGGCTTTAGCCATTTGATTCATGAGATTGGATGTTTCAAAGACCGACAGTGTTTTGGCTTATACTGTGGCCCGTTCTTCATTGTTTGATCGTATTCGAGACCGGCAGTATGATGATCGTCACTTATGTGTTCTTAGGGATACGGTCTGGCACGAAGGAGCCAATCAGGTTACAGTTGATGATGATAGAGTCTTGAGGATGCAGGACCATATTTGTCTGCCTGATGTTGATGGTATTCGTGAGTTGATATTGCGGGAGGCCCATAGTTCACGGTATTCCATTCATCCGGGCGCCGCAAAGATGTACCAGGATTTGCGGCAGCATTATTGGTGGCGGAGGATAAAGAAAGATATTGTGGCATATGTAGCTCGCTGCTTGAACTGTCAGCAGGTTAAGTACGAGCACTAGAGACCCGGTGGTTTGATGCAGCGAATTGAGCTTCCCGAGTGGAAGTAGAAGTGGGAGCGTGATACCATGGATTTTGTAGTTGGGCTCCCACGGACTCAGAGGATGTTTGATGTCGTGTGGATCATTGTGGATAGGCTGACCAAGTCAGCACACTTCATTCCTGTATCAGTTTCGTATTCTTCGGAGAATTTGGCAAAGATATACATCAGGGAGATTGGCCGCTTGCATGGTGTGCCCGTGTCCATTATTTCTTATTGAGGTACTCATTTTACTTCTCATTTTTGGAGAGTATTACAGCGTGAGTTGGGCACACGGGTTGAGTTGAGCACAACGTTTCATTCTCAGATGGACGGACAGTCCGAGAGTACTATTCAGATGTTGGAGGATATGTTGCGAGCATGTGTCATTGACTTTGGAGGTTCATGGGACCAAATTTTGCCTTTAGCTGAGTTTTCCTACAACAACAGCTACCAGTTAAGCATTCAGATGGCTCCTTATGAGCCGTTGTATGGTAGGCGGTGTCGGTCACCAGTCGGGTGGTTCGAGCCGGGAGAGGCTAGGTTGTTGGGTTCAGAGTTAGTCCAGAATGCCTTGGAAAAGGTGAAGATCATTCATGATAGACTTCGTACAACTCAGTCCAGGCAGAAGAGTTATGCAGACTGTAGGGTTCGTGATTTGGAATTCATGATTGGTGATCGGGTATTGCTTCGGGTGTCGCCCATGAATGGCGTGATGAGGTTCGGGAAGAAGGGAAAGTTGAGTCCTAGGTACATTGGTCCATTTGAGATTCTTGATAAGGTAGGAGAGGTGGCTTACAGACTTGCTTTGCCACCGAGTTTATCAGCCGTGCATCCGGTGTTTCATGTATCTATGCTTCGGAAGTATGTTGACGATCCATCTCATGTGCTTGACTTCATCAGTGTCCAATTGGACAAGGATCTAACTTATGAGGAGGAGCCAGTAGCCATATTAGCTCGGTAGGTTCGTCAGTTGAGATCGAAGAGTTATCCTTCGGTTCGTGTTCAGTGGAGAGGTCAGCATGTTGAGGTAGCTACCTGGGAGTCCGAGTCCGATATGCAGAGCCGATATCCCTATCTTTTCTCAGACTCAGGTACCTTTCTATGTCTGTTCGAGGACGAACGTTTGTTTTAGAGGTGAAGATTGTGATGACCCAAAAGGTCATCCCGTGTATTCCTAGCTAATTTTGTGTTCTAAGGTCGTGAAAACCTCCTTCTATCTCACCTCGATTTGCATGTGCATGCCGGGCGTGTAGCCGGGAAGCCTTGGTGTGAAAACATCTGATAAAAATGATGTTTTGTATTGAAATTTGAATAGAGTGGACTTTAGTCAACATTTTTTATAAACGGGCCTGAACCCGTGATTTGACAATCCCGGAGGGTCCGTAGGAAAATATGGGACTTGGGCGTATGTCCGAAATCGAATTCCGAGGTCCCAAGTCCGAGAAATGAATTTTTAAAGAAAATTGTTTTTTGAAAAATATAAAGGTTTTTGAAAATGAAGTTTTATGTGAAACTTGTGGTATCGGGCCCGTATCTTGGTTTCGGAGCTCGGTACAGGTTCGTTATGACTTATGTGTGTTATCTGTGAAGTTTTGTAAGAAACGGACTCCGTTTGACGTGATTCGGATAAAAAATGCAAAATTTGAAGTCTAAGAAGTTTTGAAGTATTTCATTGATTTTGAGGTTTAATTCGATGTTTATGATGTTATTTTGGTGATTTGATTACACGTATAAGTCCGTAGGATGTTTTTGAGGTAGTGTGCATAATTGGTTTTGAGCCCCGAGGGCTCGGGTGAGTTTCAGGTTGGTGTCGGGGTGCTAAAACTTAGTAAAAATTTGGTTTTTTTGCTGCTGAATCTGGTGTCCATGTATGTTGGTCTCCACGATCGCGATGTTATGCATGCGATCGCGATGAGTAAGTCTGGAAGGAGGGTAAATTACCCTACGCGAACGCAGGGCCTTGGTTGCGATCGCGGAGCCTGGGGGCAGTGCTCTACGCGATCACGAAGGTCCTCACGCGAACGCGTAGTGCAAATGTGGGTTAGGGGCTGGGTGCTATTTTTCTCACTGCGAACGCGACCCCTGTGTCGCGATCGTGATAGGCCGTGTCAGTATACTCTGATATCGCAATCCATTCTTCGCGATCGCGATGGTGTAGGTCCAGTACTCTACACGATCGCAGGAGACCTGTCGCGATCGCGTAGGTTATTTTTGCCCAGTTATTTAAAATGTCCCAAACAGAATGTAAATTACGGGATTCCACCATTTTTTTCATAAACCTCTTCTTCTCCACACCTCTTGGGAGGCTTTTGAAGGATTGCTTCACCATAACCTCTTAGGTAAGTAATCTTTGACTTGTTTTCTTCCATTTTTATTAACACCCATTAGATTTTAGGCCTAAAATCATGTGATTAAGGGTAGAAAATTAGAGATTTGGGTAAAGTTAGGGCTTTTTGATTATTTGAGAATTCGACCTCGTTTTGGAGTCGGATTTCAAAACAAATTATATATTCGTGCTCGTGGATGAATGGGTGATCGGGTTTTGGTCCGAACCTCGTGTTTTGACCAAGCGGGCCCGGGGTCGAATTTTGGGTTTTTGGGAAGAATGTTGGGAAACCTATAATTAAGAATGGGAATTGAATTGTTTAGCCTTTATTGATGTTATTGAGTCAATTATGTCTAGATACGGTCGATTTGGAGTCGGGTTCAAAAGGAAAAGCGGTGCTAGAGGCTTGATTTGATCGTGGAAGTCGAGGTAAGTGTTTAGCCTAACCTTAGCTTGAGGGAATAGGTGTTGATTCCTATTTGCTACATGTTTATTCCATGTCCAATGTATAGGTGAGGTGACGAGTACCTATATGTTGTGGTCAAGCATGCCCGTGAGTCGAATATGAGTAATTATGTGATTTTCTTTGAAGTTTACTGTGTTTATGGATTTGATACCATTTGGTAGTTATTCAATTGATGGAAATTCTCAGTTGTGAGTACTGTTGAGTAATGGTTCGGTTGAGGAATATGTTGGTAAGTTATATATCTGTGTAGGTTTGGTTATAGTTGTGTCCCTTGCCGGGACGGTATTACTCTTGTTGATTATTCCTGTGTATTTAAGGTTTCTTATTGTTGATTTTCCTATCAATTGTTGTTTTATGTTGTTTATGCACGAGGGGACATTCCGTGCCATGTTTATGTTTATTTATGCACAAGGGGACATTCTGTGCCATGCTTATATTGATTTATGCACGAGGGGACATTATGTGCCGTGTTGTTGATATTTATGCACGAGGAGACATTCTGTGCCATGTTGTTGATTATTTATGCACGAGGGGACATTCTGTGCCGTGTTGTATTTATTTATGCACGAGGAGACATTCCGTGCCGTGATGTTGTTTATTTATGCACGAGGAGACATTTTGTGCCGTGTTACTGATATTTATGCACGAGGGGACATTTCGTGCCGTGTTTTGTGATATTATAGCACGAGGGGTCATGCCGTGCCGCTTCTGTTTACTTATTTGTTCAGAGTTGTTAATTCTTGCTGCTATTTAATTATTGCAATTGTTGTCTTGTCCCGTCATTTTAATAGTTGTTACCCCTTTCTCCCCAGCATGTTTTCCCTGTTTTGTACTTAGTTGTCTATTTCCTGTTATTATTCTTGTTATATATCATTGAACTGCACAGGTATTTGCTACTTGTCGTGTCCTAGCCTCGTCACTACTTCACCGAGGTTAGGCTCCGCACTTACTCAGTACATGGGGTCGGTTGTACTGATGCTACACCTGCACTTCTTTATGTTGTGAAGATCTTGGTACCGGACCTCGTGGACACTGGTCGAGGGAGTATCCTTCAGTCCACCGAAGACACTGAGGTAGTCCTGCAGGCGTCCGTAGGCCTTGGCATCACCTACTATCTCTTTTTTTTTCTTTCTGTCTTTTCTTTGTATTTCTGAGACAGTTGTATTTGTTTATTCAGACTTTTGTTTTTAGCATTCTTAGACAGTCCGTGAAGTTGTGATACCAGTTCTGGGGGTTTTTATTAAGGATTTTGTAATGCTATTTACCCAAGTTTTTAGATTTCATATCTTCCGCACTTTTATTCATATTTGTTCTAGTATATCACTTTTCTTTTAAATGCTAAATAATAAGGAAATAAGTTATATTAACCGGAACGTTCGCTTGTCTAGCGGGTTCAACGTTAGACACCATCACGGTCCCGACGGTGGGATTTCGGGTCGTGACATAAAGATTGAGATATTATTATGTGTTCTAGCCTGATGATTCATATATATCCGCTTGTCCCATTATGTTAAGTTTGGTCTTATTCACAATTTAACCTCTTAGATTTTTTAGCTTTACAGACACATTGGTTTTGTTCTAATTTATCTGTAGTAACTTGTTTTCATGTCGAAAATATTTTTCATTCTTTAATTTTTGAAATGAACAGCATCAATCACTGCTAATTATGATATATTAAATTCATTATTGTTTAGAACTTCAGCTATTAGAATGCTGAAGTTCAGCAAATATAAACAAAAACTTCAGCTATTAGAATGCTGAAGTTCAGCAAATACTAAACAAACTTCAGTCCTGAAGTTCATCACAAACAATAAAGTTTCAGCAACAATATGCCGAAGTTCAGCAAATACAGAACAAAGCTTCAGCTTAAACATGCTAAAGTTCAGCAAATACATAACAAAGTTTCAGCTACTAGAATGCTGAATTCAGCAATTACAAATAAAAACTTCAACCAAACATGTTGTTGTTTTATTGAACTGAAGTTTGTGTGATTGCCTTTGCAAGTCAGGCCAAACTTCATGCAAAAATATCACAAGTTTTTCTACACTTCAGGCAAAATATTCTGAAGTTCAAACCTACTTCAGGCCCGTATATATGAAGTTACGCGAAAAGTGAGTACGCTTATAATCTTTTTCGCAAAACGGATATAAATTAAAAAATGAACCAAAAAAGTGGGTTAGATACAAATGCCCTAATTTATAGTCATGACCCTTTAATATGGAATTGGTTCTGGTATGCAATTTTCTATAGAATTCGAAGTGTATGACCAAACAAAAGAAATCCACAGTTTCAAGTAGAGTCGAGATCTTTCATTTTTTCCAAGATATAGGAAGTGTAGAACAACTGTAGAAGATAATCAGATATTTAGGTGGTCCTACTTCCCGGTCTAAAAAATCGTAGTGGGCCCCCACTTAAAGGTCTACCACTTGGTCACTTCCTCCCGTTCGTGGGTCGTGACAAGGCTGCACACATCCACGCGACGCTCAGACCTCTATGCAATATATGTGCGGTTTAATATGTACCTATTTTATCTTTTTTTCTTAAAATAATTGTTACGAATTACTCCCTCCTTTCGTATTAAAAATAAATTTTCATTTTTACTTGTCACTTTACGCAATCAAGATAAGATAATTTTTTTCTCAAACCTTATAAATATGCATCAATTAATATGAGTGTCATGGTAAATTATGCACTTCATTTATCATTTCTTAAGGGGCTTAAAAAGTCAAAATAAGCTAAATAAAAGTGAACGGAGGGAGTGAAACATAGGCCCTCTTTAACTCTTCATTGTCACGACCCCAAATTAATAAAGGCCGTGATGGCGCCTAACGTGAAAATATGCTAGCCTTTTAACACAGTGAAAATAACCTTTGCATGTTTTATAGAAATGCAACTCATAAACTGATAAAGATCCGTTGTTTAGAAAATCTCAACAGAAATAATAATAAAAGCAAGAAACCAAAACCGCCCCCAGACCTCGGGAGTCAACTGTAATGAGCATCTAGGATGATAATACAATGTATCGAAATATAACTCTGTCACTAATAAAGTCCAAAAGAGACGTCAATGTATAGGAATATGAAGAAAATGAGGTCAGTTGTGGACGCTGAGCAGCTACCTCGATCCTCGAGCAAAAATCCAAGCACGTCAGAAGACACTAGCGAGATGGTCTGGTACCTGGATCTATACAAAGGGGTGCAGGGAGTAACATGAGTACACCAACTCAGTAAGTAACCAAAGTAACTAAAAACTTGAGTGCAGTGACGAGCATTTGTAAATCATATTTTGTAAAATTAAAAAAAACAATTCAACTTTTGTTTGGAAAACACAGTGTAAAGAAAAGTGAGAAAACAATAAAATTCACAATGTATCCGCCTTTTAGGCCCAATATCCCTCATATCAAGGTATCCCAGTCACTCATATCTCCACTATCAGTATGCCATGCTCTCACTAAGCACTCTCACTCAACAAATACCAGATATCCACTCAATTGATGCGGCGTGCAGCCCAATCCAATACACACACACACACACACACACACACACATACATATATATATATATATATATATATATATATA